>NKZH01002085.1:0-35688 GCA_002370695.1 Metschnikowia matae var. maris
GTAGTGTTGTAGTGTAGTAGTGTTGTAGTGTAGTAGTGTTGTAGTGTAGTAGTGTTGTAGTGTAGTAGTGTTGTAGTGTAGTAGTGTAGTAGTGTTGTAGTGTAGTAGTGTTGTAGTGTAGTAGTGTTGTAGTGTTGTAGTGTAGTAGTGTTGTAGTGTAGTAGTGTTGTAGTAGTAGTGGTAGTGTAGTAGTGTAGTAGTATATAGAAGTAATCTACGGTAGTGGTAGTGTAGTAGTATATAATATCACTATTCCCTTTTCAAAGTAACCTTTGAAGCTCCACCATTGACTTAAAAAGGCAATACGTTCCCCCGATAATCCGTTATAGGCAAAGCATAGGGCTGGTTTCCCTGGGTATCAAGAGAAGACGACTCCACGCTAGGTTCATCGGAAGAAGTCTTTGGCTTTGGTCTACCGATAGTTTTGGAAGGAGGAACATGACGTTTCACGAAAAAAGGTTCTTCCACAATAGGACTTTCCATAAAACGGTCTTTCACAAGAGGTTTTTCCACAAAATAATTCAAATCTGAAGAATCAGAAAAATCAGAAAAGTCTTCTTGTTCCTCTTCTTCCTCTACTTCCGCTCGCTTCTCTTTACCTTTGGTTGAATTCAATTTCAGTGTATTCAATTTCAGTTTACGTGAAGGACTCTTTCTTCCACCAGAAGTCATAAGGTAAAGCTCTGCTGAGGAACAGTTGACAAGTTCAGCCGTTTCTTTGAAAAGTACATTTGGTGTTTTCAGATGACTGGAATTAGAAAAACACCTTTGGAATTCAAGATTTATAACCTTGGAGTCGGAATCAAGATTGAGTTCATATGGCTTGACTTTTTCCCAACTACCAAGGACCATAAACCTATTCATCAATCCAAAGTACTTTTTATTGGTACCTTCTCCAGTATAAGCCACTCCGTTACTCTCCAAAGTAAATATAGGGATGGAATGACCCTTTGGTTTCTTGGAATTTGGTTCATCAAGATCGATAAAGTGCCGGTCAGTAATGGTCTTGAATTTTCCATTCACCTTGGCGTAAAAAATATGTTCCTGCCAAGCTGTAGCTATAAAGAAGAAGGTTAAGATCAATACTGGGTTCATGGTAATGGTTTTGGGTTCTGCTGAGTGAAGACATAACTATATACATATATATAGAAGTGTATGTACATTTTCTCTATTCATAAAATTCAAAGGCATGACTGTTTGGTCATGAATAGATGCTGGAAAAGGTATAAATGACCATTTAAATGATGTGTCCTGCAGAATAGCCTTACCTACATACATATATACATACATTCATTCATACTGTTAGATCCACTATAGGTAGTACACTACCTATAGATACAATATGGAGCCTACGATGTCTGATTCTAGTCGTGTCTAATACAAATGCCATGACACGACATTTGATCGTCGTAACAACGTCGTGAATCCGAGGCCCCCTTTGGAACATTCCAGAACATTGCTTCCCATTGTTCTGGTGGAGAGTTTTTCGGTCACACGTTTCTCTCAAAGTTATATATACCACTGCGGTCCCTCTCTCGAGGAACCATCAACGAATATAAGAGTTTAAGACAACATACGTTATAAAGAACATAACACATACATACATTCATTCATACATACACACATACATACATACATACACACATACATTCATACATACATACAGTGTTATTCAAAACTATTCAAACCAATAAATCAATATGGTTCGTACCTATTCGCACCGAATTTCAAATCAAATGGCATAAAGGTTCACACCAACATTCATACATTGAAGAATTCAATATTTTGATAATCTTAAATCTGGAGATTGCCTCATATTATGATTTACTATTTTTACGACTGTTGCAGTACCTACCAAGGGTCAAAGTATCAAGGGTCAAAGTATCAAAGGTCAAAGTATCAAGGGTCAAAGTACCAATCAAGAGTCACACAGGGACGGAACATGAACTGATTTCCTTATTTGGGGGGTTATGTATATTGGTTTGTTTAATTTTGTTAGTGTGGTTTGAATGATTTTGGATAACACTGTACATACATACATACATACATACATACCCAAAGTGTTAACGCGTGGATGGGAACTGAAGTAGCCGTCCGACGTAAGGAGCGGCTGGCGATGATATGCAGGATGACGGACGAGTCGCCGGGCCGCGTGAGAAAAGTTTCTCAGCGACCTATAGAACAGCAGTTCTTCCGTAAGGTCAAGTGATGGGGTGGACTGCACCCAAACTACAATGAGTAATTACAAGTCTGAAAATTAACACAAAGTGAAAAACGGAAGAATACACAAGTGATTATTTTCCGGTCATGATTACCGGCAAAAGTTGAAGTTTAGTTTTAGGAGAGCGATAAATTCCAAAGTTCAATGTCATGAAAACAACAACAACAACAACAACAACAACAACAACAAAAAAACATGTTCATCATGTACACCCGTACACCAAGCATATGAAGAAGAAAAAAAGTGTTACAGTGTCTTTCAAAACTATTCATACTAGGGGGTCATATATTTGGAACCAGAACTAACAAAATCAAACGAACTAATAACTCGAGAAAGTCTCGTACTTCTTCACACAGTCTTTCAAATTAAATGTCATAATGTTTCAAACACCAACTTTCACTAGAATTCAATATCATGAATTCTTAAATCTGGAGGCTGGTTTGAATAATTTTGAGCAACACTGTATAATTGATTGGCCAAAAAAAAAATTGGCATGTCTAATTTTTAAATTATTCTATTAGTACTATAGAGGTTGTTTATATCAGGAACCATTAAAAAATGTATGTAGTTTGACTAGTTCCAGAAATGGTCATATAGGTCCAGAAATGGTCATATAGGACCACAAATGACCATTAAAGAAACAATTAAGAGACGAAAAAAAGTGACCCAAAATCCCTAAGTTTAGTTTATCGTGACAAATGATGCATTGCTAACTGTATACAATTCCACTTTTTTATTTACTTATTCACTTCAAAATATCAGAGAAAAGTCTCTCTTCATAATACCTTTTGAGGAACTCTGGTACTGGTAGAACCAAGATTGTTTTTGACATGAGTAGACAAAACCATGATCTATTGAGAATCATGGGGAATTTGGTTTTTGACTGGACACAGAATTTGGATAATTGTAGATACAGATTAGACAGAGGACAGAAGACAATATCCAAAGAGAAATCTATTACTACTATTACTACTGTTACTACTACTACTACTACTACTACTACTACTACTACTACTACTACTACTACTACTACTACTACTACTACTACTACTACTACTACTACTACTACTACTACTACTACTACTACTACTACTACTACTACTACTACTACTACTACTACTATTACTACTACTACTACTACTATTACTATTACTATTACTACACTACACTACACTACACTATCAGATACAATAATGACCAAATTGGTGAATAGGATGGAGATAATGAACTGACTAGACTTTCAGCTGTATATAAATGACATGTCACGAGGTACTTGTACTTCAGAAACTCAGTACCCCAGCTTCTACGCTCTATACAATAAAATCAAGGCACTTTTATTGGTACATGAGACACTGGAAGACGAGAAGTGGTGTGTAAAGCCAAAAATTTAGGCACCTTGTTATGAGGACCCAGGTTATGAGCCCTGCACCAATAATATACCAGTACTTTATTTAGCTTGACTCCAATACACATACATTGAAATGCCTTGAACTGAAACCATTTGTCTCGTGACAACCACTTATTTCTTTTGGTCCTTTTTTTGTTTTTCTATGTTTTCTAAGGGAGTATTCATAACAACATTACACTTAGTTAGTGGTTTGTTTATATGCAGTATGAGTATAAATATAAGTGGTACCCTAAATCTTCAAATTCCCCCATTTTTCTTTTTTCTCTCACCAAAAGAATAACTTAAAGACGATGTGAGTTCCTCTAACATTGGTGTATCTTGATCATCTCGCTTAAATCTTGTTCCAAAGTGTCATAAATGTAGAGAAGCTTCAAGAGGGAATAAATAGTAGATTTCAGTTTCCAAGCACTTGAAATTACTTCCCCATAAATTATCGTGGTGTCTCATCCACATAAGAATTTTTATGAGAGATATGAAGAGCCCGAAAGCAGAAGTATCTTGGTCTCCCATCGCATGGTGGCAGGAATGGTATTCTGGACTACGCTCATGCCAAAATGGTGGGATTGGGCCGCAGGTCCCTTGGTACGCAAGGCATCCCAAGTCATTGAAGAATCTGTAGATACGTTAAAGCCAGTTCAGCAACAACAGTTGCTGGTTTAGGAGGTGCCTTAATTAACCAGGGTGATACATCCAGAGTATGTATCTTACTGTAGGACACTGAACTCATAGTCTCATCAAGATATGTAAGCACTTCACCCAAAGTGTTTACTTCACCCAAAGTGTTTACTTCAGGAGTAGATGGAATAGAGGTGTAGGTGTTCATTGAAGTATTATTCATACGAGGTCTTTTGGTGGGTCTGGTTGTTGGAGGCATCTTGGTATACCTCAGGCAGTTGATATTTTGATTAAAGTCTTAACAATTAAAATGGGGCGGAGTTTCCATTTTATATATGGAGATTCTTCCGTGGACATTCAATACCTTTGATTCTTTATCCAACTCGACTTTTAAAGCCATCACATTTTTTTTTTCACATTTATCACATTTATCACATTTATCACATTTATCACATTTATCACATTTGTCATATCCGTAACCACCCAAGCATTTCTGGCTTTACCAACAATTCGGTCATCTGCAGTACTAGCAACTTCACCATTTAAAGTGAACAGAGGAGCATCAGAAAAGAGGAACGAGTCCCCAATGCATAAACCCCAATGCATAAATAAGTGTATTTAAAAGTAGATAGTGTTCTGAGCCATAGGAACTTACCATTGACTTTTTCATAGAAGGAGTTGTCATGATTAGCAAACATAGTGGCTGCAAAAGAATAGAGCCAGGATGCAAACTATTGGTTTCTAGTGGTGGGAAGTTATTATGGTGAGAAGTTATTATGGTGAGAAGTTATTATGGGAAGTTATTATTGTGGGAAGTTATTATTGTGGGAAGTTATTATTGTGGGAAGTTATTATTGTGGGAAGTTATTATTGTGGGAAGTTATTATGGTGGGGAGTGTTTTTTTTTGGGACTAAAAATACCGACCAGGGCTTGTTAGATAGGTCACCAGCCACGCATACCCCATGAGAAAGTGATTTCTGGCTCTCAAGCCATGACAAGTGAATGTGAAACTCATGACCAGAAACAGGAAGAAAAAAAAAAATAAAAGAAAACATCCTGCATTCATTGGAATGATCAAAAGAAAGCACATAAAAAAAGATTAGGGGAGGCTAGTCGTTGAATTGACCTTAATTGCATTATATGGGTTGCAACCATCACTTAGTATGTCCTTAACATAACCTTCTAGCCCATAGTTTTTGATATGTGATACATAATGCTTTATTCACTTTATCACCCTATTATAAAACCTTATTCATTGAAATGTCCAATCATAAGAAGAATTTCCATAGCAAAATTTCCACAGCAGAACACTTATGGTCATTCATGACCATGCTGCAACGGGCCATGTGCAGGACAACAATATGTTGAGAATCAGTCCACATCCTCAGTAAACATCAGTACCTCTACACTAGTTAATATTGGTGGGTCTGGTGTTGGGAGACATCTTGGTATGTCCTCCCTCAGTTGATATATATATTTTATTTTGGTGGTGTTATAAAATAGCGGGAGCTTGTCTTTTTATATTGAGGTGAGCCTTCACACGACCACAGTCAAGTGAGTGACTGCGGTCTCAGAGAAATAGGGAGCCAGGGCTCCTATTTCTCAACACAATATGAATAGGAGCCTTTTTTTTTACCTTCTTTTGCCCTCTTTTACCCACTTTTTTTTTTTTTTTTGGAACGTGTCACGGATTTTTCCGGCTTTTCCGTGCTTCTTGAATTCTCGTCTTGCAATTTTTGATGAACAAAAGATATCTGGAGAAAAGCGAACGGAACAATCTTGGTTCATTCATTCAGCTGCTCATTTTGGATATACGAAATACCAGAGCATTCGAAGAGTCCAAAAATCATTCAGTAAAAGGGTTTAAATGTTATGACAAAGAGGCTTGATTCAGAATGCAGTCATGGCTATATATTTAAACGGACTCAGTCGATATTCAGTCGATATTCAGTCGTAGTTAGTCCGTAGTTAGTCCGTAGTTAGTCCGTAGTTAGTCCGTAGTTAGTCCGTAGTTAGTTCGGAGTCAAATAATCCAATGCAAAGATCCTTTGGCTCAAAGTTACTTGATTGATGTCTTGATACAAATATTCCCTGATCAATTCCACTTTGCGAGCTTGGACACTTTGTTAAATGACACATTCTTGAGACTCCATCCGGCCTATCCGTAATCACCAGTATTTTCACTTCCCTTTCACAATCAGTGCAGGTAGACTATACCTGGAGGGTATGGGTAGGAGACTCTAGCCCAAACCAAGTAAGGCATTATAGACCATGTCACGAATTTGCTCGTCTTTGTAATAAAGTTTTCAGGGTACTGTCCATATAATATAATATACCACGATACATTCAGTCCACCATCTTAATGAGCTTTTTTCTTTAGCTACAGATTAAGGTTTTCACCTTATTAAAATCACCGAAAATTAGGTAATCATTAATAATGCTGAAAACGTCGTGATAGAGTCTCCCTTCAGTGGTAATCATACCATGTTCGAGTGTGAGTTCAGGTGTTGGAGGCAAATGGGGTTTACTAGGAGAAAGTATCAGATAATGTGGCCACGCCAAGATAGTAATTGGCGTCAAGGTGCCACTAATATTACCGTAGAAATTCCCGGTAATTGCAGAGGCAGTAATCCCCAAAAGAAGAGACATTATCCAGTAATAAGTTTTCATAGTGATGGATGTTCCATAAAAAATTGTGGTTATATATATGACAGTCTCGAACATTTAACACCCTGAAACAGACGAGATTAGACAAAAAAAGACAATTATAGATAGACGAGACTGGACAGCATTGGACAAAATTGGACAAAATTGGACAGAATTGAACAAAATTGGACAGAATTGAACAACAACAAAATTATAGAAAAAAAAAATAGACTATTCAAAAGACTGAAAGAATAATATAAATACTCCCCCTTTTTTTAATTTTTTTTTTATCCCTTATTGATTATCTTTGTCTTTGTTAGTCGGTAGTTAGCCGTAGTTAGTCGTAGTTAGTAGTATACTATGTTCCTCTAGTATAATAGTGATAGTAGTCAGTTTTAGACATAAATGTATTAAAAGAACATAACAATTAATATCCCCTCAGTCATCATTGTAGAGTTGGTGTTATACATGTGCTATTCTTAGACCCTATTATAATATCTATAGATGCAGGAAAAATCTAGATCTGATGCCACAAAACCTTTACCAATGTCAACACATACAGTGAAAACTGCACATAACAATGACTATTGATGTTTTGGTTTGAAAACATTTGGGTATATCATAGAAATAGAAATAGAAATAGAAATAGAAATAGAAATAGAAATAGAAATAGAAATAGAAATAGAAATAGAAATAGAAATAGAAATAGATATTCAGTCTTACAAACCACGAACGCCGAAACTGAAAGCCCTCAAAAACCCATTCAGATTCAACAGAATGTTAGACCTGTTCCTTCTCACAAAGTTATGAGCAATTTAAATATTGTCCCACAACTGTACATTGTTGTGCTTAAGGACGACTTCTCCGAGAACGAATACGAGTCTCACAACGAATGGGTTACACTGCAGTTTGCAATGCACATGAAGCGTGCTTTGGCCTCCGACCTCATGGACTCAGTCGCTGATTTCATGAGAAATGCTCTTGACTTCATCTCCATCCTGTCGTTTAGAGGCTACTCAGGATACTTGCCTCTCGCTTTATTGGATGCATAGAAATAGAGATACAGATACAGATAGAGATAGAGATAGAGATAGAGATAGAGATAGAGATAGAGATAGAGATAGAGATAGAGATAGAAATGGAAATGGAAATAGAAAGAAATACTATGGACATGAAGATGCAATACGGCTTGATTTTGCCAGACAAGTAATCCATGACAATTGCAGGCATTGAAGATGGTCAATACAAAAACCCATCTCTTCATGTATTAATATATGTCAGCCTATGGTCGGTATCGCCCCGCGTATTAATAAACCACATATTGAAAAAACCACTTGAAAATATTATGGGTCAACCTCACATATTAAAAATCCTACGACTATGTCGTAAAAAATGCTCCAATTAATACTGGCATAACAAAGAAGTATTAGGAAGCATCCACGAGCAGCTTGTAAATGGAGTTTTTTCCCACTTCAGGTCACCCGTAGCATTATACAAGTACACCGAGCAGGCCATAAAAGTGCCATATGTACAGGACCACTAGTAAATAGTTAAGTCTGTGGAGTTGGTATCATCGTCGACATCAGTCTTTCAAAGTCACGAGCCAGAAACAGCAAAAGAACGTTCAAGTGCTCAGCCAGTGGACAACCAGTGGACATCCAGTGAACAGCCAGTGTACCAAAGCTTCAAGCAGCAATCGATGCTCAAGAAGCCATTGCTCAGAATTCAGCTAAGAAATAGATATCGTGTGGAATTTATGTCACAATGAAGCAACAGGTGAATAAAGCAATAGGTGAAGGAGAGGTCTATGGAGAACAAACCACCCAGGATATCTGTATCCAACATCTTGCTATTTCAGGAGGGGAGTATATCTCACATCAGATAATATTGAGGACCCCGATACCGATGTAGAAAGGGTGTCTTCTATGCTTATAAAGACATAACTTGACTGAGAACCTAACCTCACTTCCTATGTACCAATCCATGGTACTGAAAGCTTTACAGCAACAAGTTACCTCAAGTTACCTCAACAGGTTACCTCAACAGGTTACCTCAACAGGTTACCATCGTAAAGGTTGAACGAATTGAGTCCTTTCATCTGAAGGAAAAAAAAGACTTCCATTTGAGCCAAGGAATAGATCATAGTCCATAAAAAGTACCAAAGCCAATTGGAAAGACAAAAAAAAAACAAACAAACTCTCATGCCAAGTCTATCAAGCCCTTCACCCTCACCATCGTGACCAAGGCAGATGACCCCAAATGGGCTGCTTACTATAAAGATACCATCTCACAAGGAAAAGGCGTGATCACGCAGACTCTCTCCAAGAAAAAGGCACAGAAGCTCGAGAGATACGCCCGTTTTGTGGCCAATAGGCATGAAGGCAGCAGTCAGCAAAAGCTGCTAATGTAGAGAGGAGTCAGTAAAAGACAGAAAAGACAGTCTCCTATGATATATATATATATATCTAAGACTGAATGGAATCCCATCTATGCTCTGTCTCCTCTTTCCCTTCCAAGAATTGTTCTTTAAAAATGGAGCTCAACTCACTTGGATATGAACATATCCACCTCTTTAAATAAGACCAGATTGGTCCTGTATTCATAACCCTTTGTTTTGGTTATAGTTCTAAAGTGAGCCAGTTTTAGTCTGGTCTTAGTTCCGTTTTGTACCAGTTTCAACCCAGTTTCGGCCCATTTTAGGCCATTTTAGGACTATTTCAGGCCATCTCCAGCCCATTTTTGGAACAGTTTCAGCTCATTTTTAGACCATTTTTGGTTTCAGCTCAATTTTTGACCATTTTCAGTCTTGTTTTAGTCCTTTTTAGTCCAGTTCCAGATCTATTCATTGAATTTCTCCCGTAATAACACCTAAATCAAACCTCTTCTCTTAACTGTCCGCAGACCTCGGAAATACATTAGTTGAGCATGTCCCAATCTTTTTCCAGATAAAAAAAAGATACATGCACGTTTAAAATGCCCCGGCATGAGTCCGACTGCTTGTTTCGTACTCTATATTTAAGGTCCAAGGTCAATTTGGTTGCAGGCACATCAAAAACCGGTAAACAAATGCTTGTTTGTTTGTCAAACCCTTCAAAGTTCATAGTCAATGATTTGACTTGGAAAGCGTAGTCATCATGGAAAATAAAATCGACGGTGGGGTACACAAAGTTTCCATACCACGAAACCTTGTTTTTTTTTTTTGATAAGGGAAAAAAAAAACACCTAGAAAGTGGGACCATGGTGGTTCTTGGAACTGGAAAAGAATCCACTGTTTTCGACATGTTCAATGTGTTCAATGTGTTCAATGTGTTCTGCAGGGCCATCGGTCGGGAATTACCCTATGAGGGCAGTGGGCAGTGGGCCGTCGGGGTGAGAAGCTAAAGAAAGTGACTCTCTTAAGAGTTTCACTCCTTTTTTTTTTTTTTCAATTGGCCATATCTTTAATAATCCACTGTGCTGCACGACGCCCACTTTCATAGGCTCCATGAACACATCCTGCACCTTCTCCAATTGTATGTTCACCTGCAAACCTGATCCTGGAGTCTGCTCCCAACCCACACATATCGTAGTCACCTGAAAGCTGGATAAGACACCCACTAGGATCATCGTTCACGTGCAAGGCTGTATACAGGCCACGGATGTATGGGTTGACGGTCCAATCAGTAACGATGACATTGACCGGATCAGGCAATTGGTCCAGAGGTGGATTTGACAGTGTATTAATCACAGCCAACATTGGCTTCAAATAATCCCAAGCCTTTTCAGGGTTTCGTTCCAAATAATCCGTTAATGGTGATTGTGTAAGACAAACCAAGCTTTTTGCACCCAAGATGGGGACTTGGTTGATGAATATCAAAGGGTATTCGAAAGGAAGCGGATTTTCAGGGTCTAAGGGCATGTTGGAGGCGAGAATCTCAAATCGGTCCTCTTTTTCCGGCCAAAAAACACGGTCAAACTCCAAAATCACCTTCCCAAGGGCTCCAAAATGAACATCACTAATAGCCTGGCGAACAGGGTTGGGGAGGGGTGGAGTCCATGTAATCCCAAACTCATGACTTTCTTCCAAGGCCAATATAGATTGTGGAACTGTCACAACCACATATTCTGCAGTTAAAACACCAGTGGAAGTATGGATATTAAAGGGCCACAGTTTGCGGTCGATGCACGTGACCTGCACATTCAAACGGATATCCAAATTTTGAGCCAATTTATCAACGAGATAAGAATAACCTTTCCGATTATAAAGATTCCGACCTGTATGATTAAGACCCGCATACTTAGCACTGATTTTATCGCTGGAAATCCCAAACCATAACTCCAAGTACCGCATCATATAACCACAGTACTGCACCTGGTGAGGTTCCATGAAAGCACCATATTTCTGGAAGAATTGGTGTACTATAGCCACTAACGACTGATCCGGCACATCCACAGCGGAGGTAAAGTGAAGTTCAATAAATTGTTCGATTTCATGCCTCACTTGTTCGAGTTTCAAAGAGTTTGCATCCACAAGTCCATTTTCATCATAGTAAAGCTGTAATTTATCATCAAAATACCCATCTTTAGGCTCAAAAGATCCATCCTCAATACTCTCGTGGAGAACACTATTTGTAAGAAAATCATGGAACCATGCAGCTCCAAGATCATATTTATGATTGTTCATACCCATCACTGTTTTGATACGGCCTCCCACCCGATCCTGGGCCTCTAGAATAATAATCTCCGATGCCAGTACACCTGAACTTAAGAGTTCCTGCGCCGTCTTGAGTCCTGCCACTCCCGCCCCAATAATACACACTTTACAAGACATTTAGGGTTGTAAGTGGAATGTAGTCAATGTAGTCAATGTCACTAGTAGTCAATGTCACTAGTAGTCAATGTCACTAGTAGTCAATGTAGCCAGAAGTCAATGTAGCCAGAAGTCAATGCTAGTCGAAATGTACAGAAGCGGAACTGTAATCAGTGTAGCTAGTCGCAATGTCTAGTAGTCAATGCCAGTAGTCAATGCCAGTAGTCAATGCCAGTAGTCAATGCCAGTAGTCAATGCCAGTAGTCAATGCCAGTAGTCAATGCCAGTAGTCAATGTAGCTAATCGAATTGTCTAGTAGTCAATGCTAGTAGTCAATGCTAGTAGTTAGTGTAGCTAGTCAATGTCAGTAGTCAGTGCTAGTAGTTATTGTAGCTAGTAGTCAATGCTGGTAGTCAGTGTCAGTAGTCAATGCTAGCAGTTAATGCAGTAGTCAATGCCAGTAGTCAATACCAGTAGTCAATACCAGTAGTCAATGCTAATAGTTAATGTAGCTGGTGTACCTAGTGTGTGATATATCCAGTGCAATTGTGTAGTGCGGAGTGAGTGTAGTGCGGAATGTAGCCTCAGGTTAATGGTACACTCTTTTTCAAAGCTATTCAAACCAGTGCGACCATATATTTCAAACCAGACTAGCAAAATTAAGCAAACCAATAATTAAATAAATATAGTACTTACGACTTAAAAATCATTAACGACCAAGGAATTGAAAATAACCCCTGTTAATATGAAATCTTTACTAAATATCAAAACCAGGAAATTTCTCGAGCTATTGGGATGTTTAAATTTTTGCTTAACTTCTCTCCCCTCTCTTTCAGGTCAGGTCTATGTTTTGTACTGGTATCATCAATCTACTGAAACATTCATGGCTACTCTGATGACCAAATAATGATGTAAATTTTTCCCAAGCTCTTTATAATGAAAATCATGATTCTAAATAGTAGTATAGTGTGTAGTATATAGTAATGTAGTTTTAGTAATGTAGTGTAATGGTACGCAGTAGAATACTGGAATAACGTGCGTCCTAGAATAGAGTGCGGTTTAAAATAGAGTGAGTCCTAGAATAGAGTGCTAAAATAGTGCGTGCTAAAATACAGTGTTATTCGAAATGATTCAGACCTACACGACAAAACGATTCAAACCTACGCGACAGAATAAATCAAACCAAGAAGACAGAATGATTCGAACCACATTAGCAAAATTGAACAAACCAATAATTCAAAAAGTTTTGTACCCACCGCAAAGTTTTTTTCAAAGCAAATGACATAATGATTCACACCAACATTTATGAAAATTCAAAAATTCAAAAATTCAAAAATTCAAAAATTTTGAAATCTTAAATTTGGAAGATTGTACTACATTTGGGAGGTTGTGGTACGTTGTGGTACCAATAGAGGGTCAAACAGGAGCGGGTCATGAACCAGGTACCCTGTTTGGGGTTATGTGTATTGGTTTGTTCAATTTTGCTTTTGAGGTTTGAATTGTTTTGTCGTGCTAGTTTGAACCATTTTGTCGCACTGGTTTGAATCGTTTCGAATAACACTGTAGAGTGCGTCCTAAAATAGAGTGCGAGAGACCATGGAGTACTACAATAGAGAGCGAAAGGGACACGATTTGATATTAAAGATTTGTATGGAAATCACATTTTTTTTTTGAACATTTTGGCCGCGCTGATATGAATACTTTTAAAAAAAAAACATTTTAGACAAGTTGCGTGATGATGTTGCACGTTCAATAGTATAATGTTTTTCAAGACTATAAAGTATTAAAAAACACTCATTAAATTCATCTAATATTGTTTTAGCTAGAATATAAATACCCTGAACACCAATAACAAAATCTTCAGCTTAACGTATATATTGAATGTTAACTTTAGTTAGAGAAGTGGTTGGAGTTTTCTTCATTAATGTTAATAATCCTAATCATTCCTTATATTGGTACGGACTTTCCCAGAAAAAATAAAAAAGTGATTATATTATATTCTACGCTATGTCATTAATCTATTTCTATTATCTTTTAATTTATTACATAATAACGGACTTAGGATATTGCCGTGAGGTGTACCTTCTAAATGGTTATTATGAAACCTCTCTACCTGATACAATGGCTATTGTTTTTTAGTTTTCTATTTAGACTTCTACTCTGTCCCATTGTACGGAGTAACAGAATCAGCTGAGGTGATTAAAACAATGATCGCTAAGGAGTTGTTCCGTACACCTCTAAGATTCTCGAAAACACTAAAAAAGCAGCCCCGATTCCTCGCTTGAGGAATCATCAACGAATAAAGATAAATTAGTACTTAACGTTATAACAAGAATCTAACATGCGTATAGTACAGTGTATATTATAGTGTATACTACAGTGTCTACTACAGTATCTACTACAGTATCTACTACAGTATCTACTACAGTCTCTACTACAGTATCTACTACAGTCTCTACTACAGTCTCTACTACAGTTTCTACAGTGTCTACTACAGTACAGAACAGTACAGTATGGAAGGGAAGGTAATAGTTGTAGAGATCATAAAATTAGTTAAGTGATGTTTAAGTCTGAGTCCAGAGTATAGTTCTAAATGGACGGGAATAATGTGGATATAGAAAAACCGATTTTTCCTCTTCCGCTAAATCATCATCTAATATTGTCTCCAGTGATGTCACGTCCAGAGGGGATATTATTGAGAGTATAGAAGAATATAATCCTTTTTTTTCGATTTTTTGCCAGAAAGAAAGAAAGAAAGAAAGAGAGAGAGAGAGAGAGAACCGGGCTACAGAAGTAGTTGACAACGGCTCTCCTAGTCAAGTGCTGATATGTGCCGCTGGTCGGTGCGCCTGGTATGTGGCTGAAGCTAAGAGAAATTACCTTAGTTGACTGGCTGCTCTGCATTTAAGTAGCTGAACATATCCAAGTGGGTGTCAACCTAAAGTGGGTTTACCGGTTAAATTTGGTACTGAAAGTAGTACACAGTGTTACATGGTATCATTTGGCAGTAGTAGTATAAAATGGTCAACAGTAGTATGAGTAGTATAGAGTAGTGTAAAGTAGTATTTAGTAGTATTTAGTAGTATATAGTAGTATTTAGTAGTACACAGTAGTACACAGTAGTACACAGTAGTACACAGTAGTACACAGTAGTACACAGTAGTACACAGTAGTACACAGTAGTATATGGTAGCATAACATATAATGATGAGATGGTACCTTGGAATGACCATTATTAGCATCAGATAGAGTCGAGCTCAAAATATGTCAATAGGTGGTGTACTTCAAGAGGTAGGTCTGATGTATACAATCTACTTCTGCTCACTCTAGTACTACACACCACAATGCTACGTTGTCACCGTACACTAATCATCAGGAATGAAGCATATGACTCCACTACAACCAAACCAGCCACTACAGTTGTTGTAAAGTAGTAGTAGTAGTAGTAGGGCTTATAGTGGCTATTTAATTCTTATTGAATACTATGAATAGCTCAAACTACTACAGATTACTATATAGATTATGAGAGTGAGTATGAGTGAGTATGATAGAATGAGTGAGTATCAGTAAGTAATCATGGGAAACAGTGGAGATCAGGCTACAGGCATATAGACAGGAGCTCTGCTTTTATCTGGATCATAGATTTAAACAAAAAAATTCAACCAGTCAAAATTGACATTCATTTTTATCAAATGCACCCTAGTGCTCAGTTAGGTATGGTCATTGTATGAGTGGTGATAACAAAGATAAGTGTTTTCCCCAAGTAGTTTGACCAAAGAAACCAGGAATGCAAGAAGGTAGGAGACCAGTGCCAGAGACCAGTACCAGAGATCAGTACCAGAGATCAGTACCAGAGACCAGAGACCAGGAGATATAACTCAGTTACTATTGCCTTCTCTTTTTGCCAGCACCCACTACTCTTTTTTCACCAGGATTCTATTCTCTTGATAGAACTGGACAATTGGTCAAACTGGACAAAGATTCCAAGATAAAACTATAAAAATTGACCGTTCATTTTCTTGGCCAATTTTTTTTTCGTTTTTTTTTTCTTTTTTGAATCACAACCCTAAGGTCTTTTTCACGTGGTTTCTCACTTGGCGGTCAAACGAGTCCCGGTTATCTCTCCACAACTTGCAAGCATCGATATTGGCACCACTTTCCGGATTGGGCTCGGCCAACATCGACATTACACTCAATAAGATCTTCTCGATGCTCTGCACCGGCGACCAGCGCTCTTCTGGCCGCTCGTACTGGTTGGGGTCTTCGCCCGGTGGGTGCAAAATACTAATACACACGGTTCCATCGGCATAGATGTTTGGGTGCAAAAGGGGCGGATCAAACGTAAGCGTGGGAGGAGCAAGGGGGTAATCCGAAGGGAACTTGAACACCGCACTGAAAACACCGTTTTCGTATGGTGTATCCGAGGGACCCTCGATTAGACAGTCCCATACAAAAAGGTTATCGTCTGAAACAGGACCAGCAACGATTCCGGGCGGTGGATCTCGTTGGAGTTGCTGGAACTCCTTCAAGAGTCTTCTCTGGGCTGTGGTACGTGCCATATCCTGGTGTTAGTATCAAATGAAAGGAAGTAGAAAAGAGGTGGAGGTGGGGGATGGGACAGGAAGAGGGAGAGGGAGAGAAGAAAGAGTAGTCCAGGTCAGGATCAAGTCTAGATCAAGTGAGAAGTCCAAATCAGGGTCATGTCAAAATCAAGAGGAGTCCGAGTCCAGTTCCAGTTCCAGTAGCAGTAGCAGTAGCAGTAGCAGTAGCAGTAGCAGTAGCAGTAGCAGTAGCAGTAGCAGTTCCAGTAGCAGTTCCAGTTGGAGATCACAGACTAGATTAGAGCAGTCACTTCTCATTCCAGTCAATTGACTTTAGTAATCAACAGATCACACTCTGAAGGACAGTCAGGAACAGTCAGGAACAGTCAGAAGAACTCAATGCACCAATTTCTGGGATGTGATACCCGTTATCTGTACCGAAATCCTAGATCCAAGGTCATTGATCAAGTCTTGAAATCAGTAGTCCAGTGTCCCAGATCAGTAGACCAGTAGAGTCCTGAGCTCTGCTAATGTTTTGAAACAATAGAGGATTGTGACTTCTGTAGATTGACTACAGACTTGGTAGAGTCAGATCATAGATTCGGGCCAGAATTCTGTAGAGCCTCAGATGAGTAATCCTCAAGTCAGTGACCCCAAAGACTCAGTAGTCAATGACTCAGTAGTCAATAAGATCTAGAGTCATAGTCACTAGTCCCTAGAATCTGATTTCTTGTCGGATCAAAAACCAACTCGAAGATCCATTATAAGTAGAGTCAGAGATCAAGGGATTGATGGATCAAAGGATTGATGGATTAAGGGAAAGTTCTCCATGTGTAACTCGGCCTCTTGGTCATGCCCATAGAGTTCTGCTTGCTTAGTCATCATATTTTCTGTTTCATTTATAAATTGAGGGTCACGTCGAGTCGGCAATGTAGCTGGTGGTTCCTATCACCATTCCTTAGATCACAGATCACCATTCTCCAGAGTAACAGATCACCATTCCATAGATCACAGATCACTATTCTTTAAGTAACAGTCCCTAGATCACAGATCAGACTTCGTAGACTTCAGTAAGGACAGCCAGTAAGGACGGTCAGTGAGACGGTAAGTGAGACGGTAAGTGAGACGGTCAGTGAGACGGTCAGACGGTCAGTAGTAGAGATCAGAGAATCAAACAAGAGATGACAGTCGTTTGTTGGTACGTACCTTAGTGATGTCCAGCAGTTATATTCAGCAGTTATATTCAGCAGTTATATTCAGCAGTGTCAGCAGTAACAAGTAACTAGTAACTAGTAACAAGTAACAATCAGTAGACTATGTTCAGGATGTTCAGGACACTCGGGTATGGAGAATTGTAATTGGTGCGAGGGTGCGACTAGTGAATTGCGACTAGTGACTAGCGATTGGTTGGTTGGTTGGTTGGTTGGTTCTGCGACTGCGTTAATTTAAAATGTGGGTAGTTTTAATGCGGTAGTTTTAATGCGGTAGGTTCGGTGCGAGATTAGGATTAGAATTAGAATTGTGTTGGTGGTGCACTTTTATGGTATACTTTTTTGGTGCACTTTTATGGTGTACTTTTTTGGTGCACTTTGATGATGCACTTTTTTGGTACACTCTTTTGGTGCACTTTGGTGGTGCGATTTAATGTTTATGTGAGACTGAATTGGTGCGATTTTCTTATACGATTCTTATACGAATCTTGTACGATTCTTGTCGCTTGGTAGTGTGCGATTGTTCACTGGGGTGCGATTTGGCCACGAATCACTTGTCCATTTCCTCTCCTTCTCAATCTCACCTTCTCACTTTCTCACTCACTTTCTCACTCACTTTCTCCGGTCCACTTACTACTACTTACCACCACCTCCACCGACACCACTCTTGACCGTGCCACATCATTATAAGCACTCCACGGTTTGGCTCTGCAAAAATAAAATAAAATAATATATATATATTTATATATATATCTATTGAAAAAAAAAACACCATACATTTGAAGCATCTGCAGGACCACTTGGTTATAGCTTATTTTTTGATTCCTTTATATTTTTTTTTTTTTGGTTATTAATATTATTTATATTATTAATACTAGTTATATCATCATTGACTCCGCCTACTATCCCTAATGTCAGGAACTGTTTTGTCAGCACGCGTCAAAAACATTATTAGTGGAGATACTCTTGTGTTGGTGCCAGCCAAAAGTGCGCAGGTCCCTGAACCTGAGCGTACCTTGACGCTCCAATACGTACGGGGCGATTCGGTATTGGCTCGTGACTTCTTAAGGCTGTTGGTGCTAGGCAAGGAAATCAAGTTCCGCGTCTTATTTAAGTTGCCTTCGGGTAAGGAGTTTGGCGATGTACTGGCCCCCATTTTCTCCTCTTTGATTGAGTACATGGTGGAACGAGGCCTAGTCAAGTTGAAGGAGAACTTGAGGGCTGACTCCGATGCTGAGGACGATTTGATCGAGAAACTCCGTGCTCTTCAAGAAAAGGCCGTGAAGTTGCATGTGGGTATTTGGGCTGATGATTACCTGGACCCTCAACCAGTGGACCTTACGTCTGACCTTGTGGAAAAATCCAAGAATTCACCTTTGGAGACCGTGGTGGAGCGCGTCATTTCGGGTGACCGTATCATTGGCCGTGTGTTGGTTTCGGCTGATACTTATGCTCTGCAACCCATGATTTTGGCTGGCTTGAAATGTCCTAGAACCGACGAACTGGGTCCTTCGCAAAAAGTGGCTTTTGACGCGAAAAAATACGTCGAGGACCATTTGGTCTCCAAGACAAACGTCCATGTTCGTATAGTGGGCGAGAACCAGGCTGGCTTGCCTCTTGTGATTGTTGAACACCCTTCTGGAAATAGCATCCACGAGAAGTTGTTGGAGAATGGTTTGGCTGAGATTGTCGATTGGCAATCTAGTCTTCTTGGTTCTCTGGTCATGGCTGGCTTGAGAAAGGCTGAGCAAAAAGCTAAGGGTCTTGCCAAGGGTCTCTACGCAACAAAAACTGCTACTACTACTACTGCTACTACTGCTTCTGGAACGGCTGGAAAAGTCACGGGCAAAACCATTAGACCGGGCTTGACCGTGGATGTGGAGGTATCCAAGGTCATTAGTGCCGAAACCGTCAATGTGAAATTACCTTCGGGTGAAGAAATCACCGTGCAATTGGCTTCGGTGAGAGGTCCTAAGCCCAACGATACTACCGTGACCAAGAATAGCCTGCACCAAGCAGCTTTGGTGCAAATGGCCAAGGAATTCACCAGGGTTTCTGCCATTGGCAAGAAGGCTTCCATGTATGTGGATGGCTACAGAGATGCCAATAAGGAGTTGGGTTTGGAGCTGCGGTTCTTGGTACTGTTAAAAATTGGAGGCTCTGACTTGGCCGAGCTGTTGGTTACCAAAGGCTTTGCTACGGTGATCAAGCACAACAAGCAAACTTCGCATGAGAGATCCATGAATTGGGACCGGTTGATTGAGTTGGAGGAGGCTCAGAAGAAGGAGGCCAAGAATGGAGTCTATTTCGCTGGTGATATCTCCAAGATCTTGACCATTGGCACGCGAGTGGTCAATGCTTCGGAGAACTTCACCAAGGCCAAGACTTTTTTCAATGGGTTCCATAAAAAAGGACGTATTTCTGGCTTCTATGTTGAATTCGTTTCTGCTGTCAACAGAGTTAAGTTGTACAGTCCTAGAGAAGGCACCAAGTTAACTTTGATTCTCGGAGGATTGTCCAATGAGAAGAACGATGCCGGTCTTGAGTACATGAACACTCACTACTTGCAAAGAAACGTGGAGTTTGATATCTACGATACCGACAAAATCGGAGGCTTCATTGGCAATTTGTATGCTAGCGAACAGGCCCTTAAGCCGGTGCAAGTGGAGTTGGCCAAGAATGGGTTCTCTTCTCTTCATGAGTTTGCAGCTTCGCATAACCCATACGAGTCTGATTTGGTGGCCGCAGAAAAGTCTGCTCAAAAGGAACAAAAGGGAATCTGGGTTGGCTACGATGAGGAATCGGAGAAAAAGAAACAAGAGAGTTTGGCCAATGAAATGAGCCAGTTGAATATGGAGGCAGCCAAGCCCAAATTCTTTGACGTTGAAGTTGTGGATATTGACCCCAACCAAACCATCACTTTCCACCAGATCAACGCTAAAACCGCGTCCACCTTTGCTTCGTTCAAAAAGAACTTCAACGAGTTCCATGCTCAAAACCCCAGCGCCAGTACATCGTCTGTGGACTTGCCAGTCAACTTGACCAAGGTGCCTAAAAAGAACGACTTGGTTAGTGCCAAGTTCTCGGAAAACGGTAAGTATTACCGTGCCCGGGTGGTCAATTTCGACAAGAACACCAAGAAGCTTGAGGTTAAGCACGTGGATTTCGGTAACACCGACCACGTGGGCTTATCTCTGTTGAGAGCGTTACCAAAGCAATTTGGCTTGGACACTATTCCTTCGTTTGCCCATACATGCAGATTGGAAGGAGTTCGGTTTCCTCCGGCGCAGCCCAAGGATTATTTGAGCGATGCCTTGTTCTTACTTGAGGACTTGACGTTCGATAAGAAGTTGGTGATCAGTGGAGTACCCAGCAGAATCCCTGGTATCGACTACAGTGCAGTTTTGTACGATTCCGAACAGTCGCTCAAGGATCCCGAGTACACCATCAACAAGCAATTGGTCAGTGAAGGTTATGGAATTGTGGATGAAAAGAACGGTTCCAAGGAGTATGTGGATAAACTTTTAAAGGTGCAAAAAGCAGCCATGAACGATCGGTTGGGATGCTGGGAGTTTGGTGATATCAGAGAGGATGAAGAGCAACGGTTTTAGTGAAGACCAAGGTTTTAGTGAAGACCAAGGTTTTATTGAAGACCAAAGGTTTTAGTAAAGACCAAGGTTTTAGTGAAGACCAACGTTTTAGCGTACATTGTTGAAAAAAAAAAAGATCAGATGGACTTCAGGAAGGAAACGAAAGTTTAGTGGTTTAAGAGGAGAAAGAAAGAGAGAAAACTAAAAGAGTACTAAGGCATTGTTTGATAAAGACTTATGCAGAAGCTACTATTTGTAGGATTATGGCGGAAAGCCTCTAAGTCAGAATCCATACTGGAAGTAATGATTATTGAGAAAAGGTTTAAATAAGCTGTAAAGCTCGAGACCATATAGTGATGGATTCTAAGATAGAAATTCCCAGTGATGCACTAATCCAGTGTAGTATATAGTTAGTATATAGTTAGTATATAGTTAGTATATAGTGCAATGCAGTGTACAGAGGATGTAGTCTAGATGAGGTGTTATATCCACAATAGACAGGCTATTCTATAGAGTTGATATGAAGTCTATACTACTAAAAGTAACAATACCTTTTGGACCCTCACTGACTACAGCTTTATGACAATTGACTACAGCTTTATGACAATTGATTACTGCAGTATTACTAATGATTATTGCAAACTACATCCTATATACGCTTTACAAATGAGTGCAAGTTTATTGTTTACTTGGTGTTTACTTGGTGTTTACTTGGTGTTTACTTGGTGTTTACTTGGTGTTTACTTGGTGTTTACTTGGTGTTTACTTGGTGTTTACTTGGTGTTTACTTGGTGTTTACTTGGTGTTTACTTGGTGTTTACTTGGTGTTTACTTGGTGTTTACTTGGTGTTTACTTGGTGTTTACTTGGTGTTTACTTGGTGTTTACTTGGTGTTTACTTGGTGTTTACTTGGTGTTTACTTGGTGTTTACTTGGTGTTTACTTGGTGTTTACTTGGTGTTTACTTGGTGTTTACTTGGTGTTTACTTGGTGTTTACTTGGTGTTTACTTGGTGTTTACTTGGTGTTTACTTGGTGTTTACTTGGTGTTTACTTGGTGTTTACTTGGTGTTTACTTGGTGTTTACTTGGTGTTTACTTGGTGTTTACTTGGTGTTTACTTGGTGTTTACTTGGTGTTTACTTGGTGTTTACTTGGTGTTTACTTGGTGTTTACTTGGTGTTTACTTGGTGTTTACTTGGTGTTTACTTGGTGTTTACTTGGTGTTTACTTGGTGTTTACTTGGTGTTTACTTGGTGTTTACTTGGTGTTTACTTGGTGTTTACTTGGTGTTTACTTGGTGTTTACTTGGTGTTTACTTGGTGTTTACTTGGTGTTTACTTGGTGTTTACTTGGTGTTTACTTGGTGTTTACTTGGTGTTTACTTGGTGTTTACTTGGTGTTTACTTGGTGTTTACTTGGTGTTTACTTGGTGTTTACTTGGTGTTTACTTGGTGTTTACTTAGTGTGTCTTAGTGT
The DNA here is from genome assembly GCA_002370695.1 of Metschnikowia matae var. maris. NCBI lineage: Eukaryota > Fungi > Ascomycota > Pichiomycetes > Serinales > Metschnikowiaceae > Metschnikowia > Metschnikowia matae. The sequence continues at coordinate 22,499 of NKZH01002085.1, forward strand.
TTACTTAGTGTGTCTTAGTGTGTCTTAGTGTGTCTTAGTGTGTCTTAGTTCTTGATGACCAATTACAGTCTTTTTGAATACAGTGTTTTTCAAAACTAGTCAAACTAGCATGACAAAACTATTCAAACCAATGAGACAAAATGTTTGAAACTAGCACGACAAAACGATTCAAATCACAATAGCAAAATTAAACAAACCAATACACAAAACCATAAACTGAGTACCAAGTTCATGTTCCGTTCCGGTTTGACCTTTGATTGGTACCACAACCTCCCAAATGTAGTACATACGTGGCAATCGTCCAGATTCAAGGTTTCAAAATATTGAATTTTCATAAAGGTTGGTGTGAAACATTATGCCATTTGGGTGGTTTGAAAAAGTCTGCAAAAAATAGTACAAAAAAAGTTATTTTTAAATTTTTAGGTTCGTTAATTACATTTTTTTAATCATATAACTAAATCAATTTTAAGGACGGGGATTCAAAGGATATTCTTTTATTTCTGAAATTTTATTTATTATATATATATATATATATATATATATAATAAAGCCAGGAAATATGACGAAAGGAGTTGATGGTTTAACTTTAGAATTATTTCAATATAAATATCAAAGATCATAGTGTTACACCTACTATGGGTAGACACACTACCCACAGTGGTATTTCTCGAGCCTACGAATGCCAGTGACTCACCCAAGAGTACCTTAACCAGTGACTTGGGCTCATCGATTCACCTTACCTCGTTAAATGGCGTTTAACCGCCCTGCTTGACTCTCAGGTATTCACTGGCTAGCTACATAATTAGTCGGATTCCCACTTATTGGGAATCCATCAACGAATGAACATAACTCCCAGTATTAGACGTATTCAAGAATCTAACACATAGGGTAGTTTTAGATAAAATAAAATACAATAAAATAAAATAAAAATAAATGAAATAAGATATAAGATATAAGATATAAGATATCAGAATATGTTTAATACATGTAAATATATAACCGTCATTTCTGCAAATACATGGCTATTATTCGTAAAATCATAATTATAAATTCTTCAAGAAAGTCCAATTTATATTGAAAAATATAATTATACCTTCCCAGTTTTATCTAAAATTGGTATAAATGTATAAATATGAGGGGTACGAAACATTTTGAATTATTGGTTTGTTTAATTTTCATAGTGTGGTTCGAAACATTTCGTCGCGCTAGTTCGAATAGTTTTGGAAAACACTGTACTATTCAAAGCAGTGCGAAAATATGCTCAAACCAGACTAGCAAAATTAAACAGACCAATAATTAAAAAACGATTCGTACTTACAACTTAAATATTGTTAAGCACCCAGGATTTGAAATAACCTATTTATGTGGAATCTTTATTAAGTATTATAAAGTAGTATTATAAAGTAGTATTATAAAGTGAATTCCACTCAGGTCGTTAGATCTACCATGAATAGTGCCCTGCCTATCGAGGAGCTTTGAACCTTCGCCGTCTCCTCAGTCATCATTGAACGAAGGACCAGGATATAGTATCTGTACACTATAATCAGTAGCCATTATTATACACGTCAGGTATAAGTCATGAAATAATCTTAGTCGTATCTATTGTTATACACTTCAGGTATAAGTCATGAAATAATCTTAGTCGTATCTATTGTTTTTAGGGCTTAAATAGAAGTCATAGTCAGTAGCCATGGGCACCTATAAACAACCAGTGACTAGACGACCGGTGACTAAACAACTGGTGACTAAACAACTGGATGACTAGAAGACCGTAGTTTCAACTACTTCAGTAGCCCGATTTTGATTTCTCACCCTGAAGAACCATCGACGAATTAACATATCAAATAGTACTTTGTTGAACTATTGGAGTGTTGAATTTTGCTTAATGTGGTTTGAACATTCTGTCTCACTCATTTGAATACTTTTAAAAAGCACTGTACTTATTACTCACCGCACTCATTATACTTTCACAGTACCATATTACATCGAACTCCACACTGTGCTTTCTCAGTAATATTTAGTACACTCACTGTTCTCACACTGTTCTCACACTACACTAAACTATATACTCCATACACCATACACCATACACCATACTCTTCATAATACTCTTCATAATACCCTTCATAATACTCTTCATAATACCCTTCATAATACTCTTCACTATACCCTTCACAATACTCTTCACTATACCCTTCACAATACTCTTCACTATACCCTTCACAATAATCTTCACTATACTCTTCAGTATACTATCACCGGGTTTAAAGTATCAATGCAGTCATGTGACTATGGGACCAGTTTTTTTGTTTTTCGCAACAGGTGAGTGTACGAGAGGCCACGAAAGGAGAGAGCATGAAAAGCGAGAGTACGAAAAGCGAGAGTACAGTGTTTTTCACAAATATTCAAACCAACCTTCAGATTTAAGATCTCAGAATATTGAATTCTGAGCTAGTTGGTGTTTGAAACGTTATGTCATTTGGTTCAAAAGACTCTGTGAAGGAGTACGACACTTTTTCAATTACTGTGTTGTCTATTTGGGCTAGTTCTGGTTCCAAACTTGTTGGCTTCTAGTTTGAATAGTTTTGAAAAACACTGTACGAAAGGTGAGCACGAAAAGTGAGCACGAAAAGTGAGAGGCCACGAAAGCCATGAGTGCCAATCGGGTAACTGGCTCACGCGCGCACCAGCGCCCACGACCGATAACCAACTGAGAAATTTCCGAAAATTAATCTCCGCCATTTATCTCCATCCTTCCTTCCTCCATAATGAATCCCGCTGTGTCCAACCTTGGACTCATGTTGATCATGATGCAGTTGTCGCGTCGTATTGATCTCGAGAACCCTGACATTCTTTTGTATGTACGTGTGGGTTATATTGCATGTCAGTTAATTGTGTTTGGCGTTTGCATGTACGTTAAGTTCAAGATCAACCAGAAGAATGATTTGACCACCATGAAGTATGTGGAGCCGGCCAATCCTATGGGCGGTCAAGCAGAGCCTAAGGCTGTGGTTACCACTGTTAAGGAATATGATTTGAAGCAGATTGACTCTCAGATCAAGGGTATCTTTACATCGTTGGCCATGATGGGCTTCATGCACTTGTACATGAAGTATACCAACCCATTGTTCATGCAATCCATTTCTTCTGTCAAGTCTGCTTTGGAGACCAATATTGTTAAGATCCATTTGTGGAACAAGCCTGCTTCCGGTGACCTTAAGAGACCTTTCAAGGCTGCTCCTGGTTTCTTGCAGGCTTTGCAAGGAGCTTCGGGTGACGTTAAGACCGATAAGGCTTCCGTGGAGGCTGCTGAGGTGGCTGGTGCTGGAGGCATCAAGGAGGAGTAATTACTTGGTGTTAAAGTGTATAGTAAGTGTGATTTACTAATGTATTAAGCTATTATTTGGAAACAAACGAGTCAAAAGTAAAGGAGTCAAAAGTAAAGGACTGAAAAGTAAAGGACTCAAAATGAACTTACAAAAAGTTCAGACCAATAGTATATCTATTTTTGTCTATCCATTTTTGTCTATCCATTTTTGTCTATCCATTTTGTCTATAGAGGTTGGTGTATCAAGGTTGGTGTATCGAAGCTGGTCTATATGCAGGACACCAATTATGTATATCCTCACAATACAATTGGTTATCCCTATATTCTTTACAGATAAAAAAAAGTAAGGTAAACCGTTTTATATTGCATTTCTGGTACAATATAATCTTTAAGCTTAATTAAATTTTTTCGTTGTGAGTAATATTATATATTTTTAAATCAAAAATGAAACCTAAAAGGGTAACAATAAACTCATATTTTGAGAACCATACTCTTGAGCAAAATAAAATATAGCTCATGGTTTCTCTCAAACTTTATTATTTATTTCTAATCAAGAAATGACTCGCAGTAGATGTCGACTTCAAAAATCAGTCAAATCAAGATGTAGAATTAAGTAATTAAATACAGTTGCAAGTACTTGCTACTCACAACTGCTCTTCTCCAAACTCACTGAGTCCCACCAAATAACTAGTCACTGGTCACCTGACACCATCTTAACCAATACAGATCCATAATTGGCAAATTACTATTTGCTGCAAACACCGTTCGTTTTGACATCAACTACATTGTACTGAAACTTTCTAGATACCTCAAAGACCCGCTAAACAAGCATTTGGCTGCTGCCAAAAGGGTACTCCGCTACCTTAAAGGAACAACAACTTTTGGGCTCATATACGTGCCTACGACATCTCAAAATCTCGTTGCATATTTGGACGCAAGCTTCGCTTCAGAAGCCGATGAAGGATATCGATCAATTACAGGGTATATGACTGGTGTTTGGTGGATCACCAGTACTGTGGAAATCCAAACTACAGAAAACAGTTGCTGTCTCCACACTTAATGCGGAATTACTAGCTCTTAAAACGACGGTAATTGAAGCATTATGGGTCCAACATTTGTTAGAAGAAATTGATCGTTATTATACGATTCAATTATTATCTGATAGCAGATCAGGCATTAAGACAGTTCAGGGCTCATAACCTGTAGATCTGGCGTTAAATGATCTACAGCGGTCGAAGCNATAACCTGTAGATCTGGCGTTAAATGATCTACAGCGGTCGAAGCTAGGCCTTGCTAGGGATTTGGTGAACATGTCTGCGACGTTTTCGCTTGTATGGATATATTCCACTGTAGCCTTCTTTTATAACGTCTCTCACAGCAGATATGTGTAACATGATATGGATTGCTACTGTTAAAGACTAATCACTGATCATATTACCTTGTCGTGATAATTAATGACCAATCAATTAATCACTATCACTAGTCACATAAACTAATAAACCACTATTCTTCTGACATAGATCACTAGTCACTAGTCAGGTGATATAGACCACTAGTCACTTATGATTCTCTCTTGATCACTAGTCAGTTGAAGTTGACCCGGAGTTTAACCACAAGATCTGATCACAAATCACTTCATCCTTCATCATTAATTAGAGATTATAAAAACCCATTTAAATCTTTGTTAAGTCGTTTTGTTAACATTTATTCTTTAAAAACATTATAAAGTAATATCTTCTCACGTGACTTTGGGACACTGTATGCACACCTCTACCAAGTTGGGTCTCCTTCACTTACTCTAAGGGCCAAAGCTCTGAGCCGTTGTATATGGATTTTAAGTCATACGTTGGTAGTAATAATTAGTAAGATGGTAAGCTGGTACCGAGTAGCGTAATAGTCCTGTACTGGAATAGTCATATTCAGTAAGTAGTCTCATTGTAGGTAAGTACCAGTTTCACATGATCAAATTTCATGGAATGTGGAAGTGAAGATTCTTTATGGAGTAGTGGGAAACATTTTTAGAGGTTATTAGAGTCTACAGTCCACTACAAATAAGAACAATCAATTGGCCTACTGATTGACTGGCTCGTGTTCTTGGTCTTTAGTTTTGGGCCCACTGCAATTATTTCATTTCATCAATCTGAGGATGTTCATGATACGAATGACTAAGAAGTCATTACCAAAGTCATTACCAAAGTCACCACCAAAGTCATTACCAAAGTCATCTTTTGCCGTTGCGCACTCAGCAAGATTGACAGGTGTTTAGGAAGTGAGACAAGTTTCTTAGTCAAGTGTGTCTTCAAATAGGGTGAAGTCACACTCTCTACATCTGTTGGTGTAGTTCCCATGGTTGTAGTCATCTTATTGATACTATTCTTAATCTTCGGGATTGATACCGTTGGTACTGGTCAATATTCAGTAATCACTACTCACTAGTCAGTCACTACTCACTAGTCAATCACTGATCACTAATAACTACTAACCAAATCACCAAACCAACAAAAAACACATTTCAAGGGCATTAGTCTCATTGTCTCTCCCGTAATCACTTAATGAAGTAATTAAATAATGAGCTGGAGAACTTCAAACACAAAGTAGATAGATACCTGATAAAGGAGAAAGAAATATGCGAACCTATACTATTAGAAGAAGCTAAATCTAGCTATACACTGTACTTCTGAGTACTTTACTAAGTAGTTATAGGGTAGACGTCCAATTACTATTAATGATACCATATGGATATATGATACACCACCACTAGCACCATCCAGTACTAATTCGTGGCTATAACTACTCCCATATGCGGTAGGACGAACCTTTATTCACCAATAACATGCACAATCACTGTATGATCATAAATCTGGCAATGGACTATTCCATGTAGCTATTATTATCTCCATTCCTATTACTCTATCTTACAATACGTACTGTTGCTATTGCTTTATTATGTACTATGCACTCTGTCCCTTGTGATATACTGCTTACTATCACACTATGCACAATTACCATGTACTTCTATGAACTAATACCTGTCCTGTTACATTCTTGTAACGTCAGGTACTCTGTATACTAATTTTATTGGCCGATGGGAAAAGTCTACCTGCTTATAACTTTTCATCAGAGCAATACTGGTCATTGTTCCAGCTCGCAAGGCCATCCTGGTACCTCGTACAATCATGACTGATAGATTTCTGGTGGAAGGCTAGTGGAAGGCCTTATAAAGTCGTCATTGCTAGTATTGAACAGAGATCCTTCATAATACCTCATGAGGTACATCACTACCTAAGCTTGGAATAATTGACTGACATCTCCACCATAAAGTCCCGTCCATAAAGTCCCGTCCTTAAAGTCCCGTCCATAAAGTGCCGTCCATAAACTCTCGTCCATAAAGTGCCGTCCATAAACTCTCGTCCATGAACTACCCACCATAAAGTCCCGTCAATAAACTCTTCTCCATGATCGTGTACTAACCAAAAACCTAGTTTTCAGGCTTAACCAAAATGCACTCCTGGTTCTTTCCCCTAACAAACCCAATGGTATCCATGACCTTCAGACTTACTATAAGCTCACGAACTGTCCACTTGCCCCGGTTGTATATCTCCGGAACAGCCTTGTTCATGGGAAGAATCAAGCCCTCATATATGCTTTGGAACCGGACGATATCTGCGGCTTCAATTTCAGTTTCAGCATCCATCCGTTTGAAAGCATCACTTACCCAATCGGGCAAAAACCGCTCTTCTTCTTCTTCATCCTGGTATTCCTGCAGATTGAAGCACCGCATCAAATACAAGAGCCAAACCTGGTCCATTTGTTCCTGTGCCAAGATATCTGCATATGAACTGATACCCATGGTCACCAATAGAGATTGAGCAAACTTCACGTCTTTTTTATATACAGCTTTGAGCGTGAGGATTTGCTGCTTGTGGTCCAATAAAAGTTCTGCTTCATGGTGCTTGACCCAAGAAATGGCTGATTGAAGGATCTTGCGCTGGCCATTAAGATATATTTTGAGGGTTTCGGCATTGGATGAAGTTTCGGGAATGGCTATATTTTTCACCATACCCAATTTGGAATCAAGTGCTTGCCGGAGATAATTGAGTCCACTGAGCTGCATGCGTAAACCGAGGGTATCTCCATCCCATGGGTTCTTGACTAACCATTGGAACACCTGCACAAGGGACTCCGGCACGTGGTCCTGTCCTATGAAAAATAATACCCCATCTGTGGTTTCCGGGGTTTGTTCCTGTGTATTAGGCACCACACTGTTGGTGTAGTCTGCCAACGTAGGAAGCTTCACCTTTTCCTGGAGAAACGGTAAGATTTGCTGGGGGATTTTAATCCGAAGTGCAACCGTATCGGCAGAATTATCGGCAAGACAGAACCCATAAGCCAAGAGAAGCTCTTCATTACCTTTACGGCCATAATTGTTGAAAAGCTGCCCCGGTTTGGAGCCCGCGCACGTGATCTCAAACCCTTCTTCCGTCCCATTCCATGTGACATCCGCCTTAGGATCATGATTTAACATATCTATAAGTGGGAGTAATACCACTATATCCTCCTGACACTTGTCAATGTTATGTTTTGAAGGAAGAAGAGCACTGGGAAAAGCACGTGACTTGACCACCATTGAGGCCCATAGATATGCGGCAAAAGACGTCCAATTCTCGGGATTTTCGCCAAGTAAATACTCATGGAGTTGCTCATCATCATAGAACTTCGATTCATAGTAAAATTTCATGTTAAAGTGGTGATCTGAAGGAAGTTCAGTTTCCTTAGGAAGAACCTCCAATACCAGCCACCATTCCTCCACCAATTGCTGGATATTTTCCCGGAGCGAGCTTCCAAGATTAGTACCTTGAAGGAGCTTTTTATCATCCTGCAGCCAGACGTAGGGGCTGTTGATTTGAGCTGAAGTGGGTAAAGCTTCAATGTAGGGTCTGAAAAACGAGCCAGAATTGACTCTTTCACGGGCCAAAAACAATTTAAGGATTCCATTAATATTTTTGGTTTTTTTAATATCCTCTTCGGTCATTTTGAACTTTTCGGCCGCATGGGAGAGCCGAATGGTGATTTCCGAGGGCACTTTGATGGAACTAAGACCGGTCCCATCTGTGCAGGCTCCAAAATTGTCTTTGTTAATTTCTTGAAAAGAAATATCGGGGGAAACCCGTGCACCATGACCTATGGCCCATTTCACAAGTGCATCTATCTTGTCCATTGTGGTTCAGCAGATGAGATGATTAATAGATGAGTTAGAATGCGTACCTCGGAAGTATCGTTAGTGCATCAGATCTGTACACTACCAAATGACCTTAAATCCGTGCACCACAAACTCATAAAAATAAACCCGTGCACCAATAAATAAGAAATCAACAGTGCGTAAAGTAAATCACACCACCAATAAATGCTTCGCTTTAGACCCCAAATCCCCGTGCGTGCATTGCACGCCTCAGTAAGAGCCTGTAACGGTGGAAACATCAGTACATCTGCCAAGCAACCCCCTAAACTTTCGTCCTCCTCAGCCTCCTCGTCGGCCAGTTCTTCTGGCTCCACGGCATCATCAGCCGCCACCAATACTAAAGACGCCAAAAATGCAGCCACTACCCAAACCATACCCAAAGATTCCATTCCCGACCTCAAATCTATCCCCAAACGGCCTTTAAGTAGAGTTGCCATTGGAGGAACGCAGGCCCCCAAAAAATTTGCCCTGGGATCCGGCATAGAGTTTGCATCGTGGAAGGCCGTCATTCTTTTGCTTTTAGCCGGCGGTGGATTCACATATTGGTTCTCGTTAGAAAAGGAAAAATTGCGGCTTCAAAAAGAGATGGAGAGCAAGCGGGGAATGGGCAAACCGCTTATTGGAGGTAACTTCTCATTGGTGGATCACCATGGGCAGCCGTTCACACAGGAAAACCTTAAGAATGACCATAAGAAGTTTTCCATAGTATACTTTGGGTTTACACATTGTCCTGATGTGTGTCCAGATGAATTGGATAAGTTGGGTGAGATGCTTCAGGAACTCAGGGGTAAAGATGGGATTGAGTTGCAGTCGTTGTTCATCACGTGCGATCCTGCACGTGACTCGCCAGAAGTCATTCGTCAGTACCTTGAAGATTTTGACTCATCAATCATTGGACTTACGGGGCTGTATGAGGCAGTTAAGAATGCATGCAAAAAGTACCGGGTATACTTTTCTACACCTCCAGATGTCAAGCCGGGGCAGGACTATTTGGTGGATCACTCGATTTTCTTCTACCTTATGGATTCCGAGGGTCAATTCGTGGATGTGATTGGGCGTGAGGTCACTGCGCCTGAGGGTGCAGATAAGATCCGGAAACACGTCCGGGCCTTTGTGCCGGAAAAGGAGAGGGAAGCCCGGAAAGAGTCATGGTTAGGGTTCCTTTATCGTTAATGACATCTGGTGTATGCAGGAGGATCGTACTGCAAATAGTGTACACATCAAGCACCACCCACAAAAACCTCAAAAACAAACCTCCCAACAAAAATACCTATACCTCAGTCAATACCGTTTTTCCAACTATTAATCGGGGTACGGCGATTAGAACCACCAGGGTCACTGATAGTCTTGTATATATATAGAAGCATTGTTATAAAGCAGGTAGACCTGTACACAAGCATGCGCTTACGCGGCGTCCATGTGAGACATTAACCATGCGCTCTTCAGTCCTCAACATGAGTGATTTCCACCCTCCCCCCCTTCTCCGCCATTTATTCCGTAGACCCAGTATAAAAAAATAAATGCCTTTCCCATACACTATATAATTCTTCGCTTCTCCTCCTCTATTCCTTAATACTGTCCTTTTTTCTTTTTTCCTTTTTTTACGGCTCGAAAATCGCTTCTTATGACTACTGTGAAGAATACAGTCATTAGGCTCTGGGCTTATACACATACTATAGGCATTGAAGCCCGTGGAATCGAACGAGTGACACCGCAAGAACGCCAAACCAATAATACATTGAGTCAATTTGGAAAAGTGTTGGGGTTATGGTTTGCAGGTTGTGGAGGTCTCACCACCATGTCATCTTTCTTCCTCCCAACTTTAGTGTACTACTTAAACGTTAAACAACTGATGGTGGCAGGACTTGTGGGGATGAATTTAGGATGCTTGGTGCCTGCATATTGCGCCACCATGGGTCCTATTTCTGGTTGTCGACAATTAGTTACGGCCCGTTTTTTATTTGGTGTATGGGGGATTAAGGTCATTGCACTTATATGTATTGTGGGAGGAATTGGATGGTCAGTAGTAAATTGTGTTTTGGGAGGACAAGTATTACTGGCGGTAGGAGATTTACCATTGTATGCCGGAATCATTATTATATTCTTTGGTAGTGTTGTGGTGGGAATATTTGGGATTGATTGGCTTTTACGATTTGAAAGTATTATTGCAGTTCCTACTAATTTGGCCGTTATACTTTTTTATGTGGTTACCTGCAGGAAACTTCAATATATTCCTGAAACCAATGAAAAAATTGAAAGTTTGGAATTATCTCTGAAAACTCAAGCAGGTCTCATGTTATCATTCTTTACGGTGGCTTATTCAGTGACTGCTACATGGGGATCATGTGCATCGGATTACTATATAACATTTCCGGAGCACACACCCGTGCACCAGGTATTTTTAGTGACATTTCTTGGAATTGCCATTCCATCCAATTTTGCAGCTGTGGTGGGGATTTTATCGGGAGCAATAGCATATTCATATCAACCATGGAATCTGGCTTATAGTGCGCAAGGTATGGGAGGAATCATTGTGGCAGCATTTGAACCCTGGGGACGGTTTGGTCAATTTGTGGTGGTAGTAATGTACCTTTCGCTTATATGCAACACCATCATCAATGCTTATTCCAGTGGACTTCAATTTCAACTTATTGATATTCGCATGGCTTGGGTAAGCCGGTGGGTGTGGGCGGGGCTCATATCCATAGTATATTTAGTGCTTTCAATAATTGGGCGCACGCACTTATCGGGGATTCTTGGAAATGTTCTTCCTATGCTTGGGTATTGGATCTCATTATATGTGACATTACTTTTGGAGGAGAATTTGTTGTTCAGGACTAAGGACATGAGTCATTGGTATAATGATTTTGCACCCAACAATAGTGCGACTGAAACAGACACCAAAACGGGCAAAAAGGGCAAAAAAGGCAAAGTAGACGCCAAAACAGACGCCAAAAAAGACGCCAAAAGAGGCATAATAGACGTCACGAAAAAGAGTGGAAATGGGAAACCAAGTGCAAGTGCAAGTCCAAGCTCTAATTTAGACTCCGAATTATATTTAAGTCCAAACTTAAATTTAGAGTCCAACTTTAAACCCGAATTGAAATCGAGTTCTCAAGGATCGTCTTTTTCTCGAAAGTCTATTAAATCAAAGATGACTCAGGATTCTAATTTGGGAGAATTCCAGGATCAATCCCTGGATCAATTCCAGGATCAATCCCAGGATCAATTTCTGGATCAATTTCAGGATCAATTTCAGGATGGTGCTAATATCAAAGGCTATGGTGAATCTGTGGGTAATGAATTTAGGGGTGATGGAGTTGAGGGTGAATTTAGGGGGGACGAAATTGAGGATGAAATTGAGGGTAGGAAAAAAGGTTTGGATGAGTGGGGCGCGGATGAATGGGGTGCGGATTCTATCTCAGATACTCATTCTCATACTCCTCGTACTCCTCATCCGTGTTATCAATGGAGGTATTGGAATATGCCGGAAAAACTCACGGCGGGGTGGGCGAGCGCGGGTGCATTTATGGTGGGAGTGGCAGGCGCGGTGCTCGGAATGAACCAGGTTTATTTCGTGGGTCCATTGGCTCATCGAATTGGTGTTTACGGTGGTGACATTGGCATGTGGTTATGTATGGCGTTTTGTGCTATAACTTATCCTGTGTTCAGGGCCATAGAACTCAAGTACTTGGGGAAGTAGCCATGAGAAAGTGCCATGAGAAAGTGCCATGAGAAAGTGCCATGAGAAAGTGCCATGAGAAAGTACCATGCGGTATAGATCCAAACTTAGATCCAAAGAGTATAGATCCAAAGTTAGATGCAAAAGAGTATAGACAAGAGTATGGAGAGTATATACGAAAGTATAGACAAGAGTATAGACAAGAATATAGACAAGAGTATAGACAGTATAGATACGAAAGTATAGAGGAAAGAAGTATAGATATGAACGTATAGATAGGCAAGAGTATAGAGTAAAGAGTATACAACGTCTAGAGAGTATAGATACATAACAGTATAAATAGGCAGGAGTATAGATGATACGAAAAAGTATAGAGAGTATAGAATATAGATACATAACAGAATAGAGTATGGAGAGTATAGAATATAGATACATAAGAGTATATAGTATAGAGAGACTATATCCACAAAAGTATATAATAGCCAGAAATAAATAATAGGCTAGAGTATACATATGCAAGAGTATAGAGTAGAATTAGTATAAACTATTATGTTCTTTAATACATTTATGCCTAGCTTCTTATATTCGTTGATGGTTCCCCAAGCGAGGAACTGAAGTGGCTTATATACCTTTGAGAGAAATGTGGAACCAAAAAACTCTCCACCAGAACAAGGGAAGTATTGTTTCTGGAATGTTCGAAGAGGGCCTTGGATTCATGAGTTGTCATAATGGTCAAATGCCGTATCATGGCAGTTGTAATAGACAATGACTGAACCGGAAATCGTAGGCTCCATATTGTATCTATAGGTATTGTTCTACCTATAGTGGATCTAACAGAAAGTATAAATAGTATAAATAGTATAATAGTATAATAGTATAATAGTATAATAGTATAATAGTATAATAGTATAATAGTATAATAGTATAATAGTATAATAGTA
>NKZH01002090.1:0-38288 GCA_002370695.1 Metschnikowia matae var. maris
CCAAGAAATCCAATCCAAGAAATCCAATCCAAGAAATCCAATCCAAGAAATCCAATCCAAGAAATCCAATCCAAGAAATCCAATCCATGGAAATCCAAATCCAAATCCATAGAAAGCTAGGAATCCATAATGGGAACAAGGGAACCCAAAAAAATAACAATACAATAACAATACAATAACAATACAATAACAATACAATTACAATAAAGTACAGTGTTGTTCAAAAATATTCAAACCAGGCTCCTAGATTTAAGAATTCATGATATTGAATTCTAGTGAAGGTTGGTGTTTGAAACATTATGACATTTAATTTGAAAGACTATGTGAAGGAGTACGAAACTTTCTCGAGTTATTGGTTGGTTTGATTTTGTTGGTTTGATTTTGTTAGTTCTGGTTTCAAACTTTTTGCCCCGTGGTATGAATACTTTTGAAAGACACTGTATATAGAAATACCAAAGAATATAATAGAATACAAGAAAAAAAAAAGACAATTGAAGACAATAAGATTTGGGGATTTGCGCATTGAGAGATTTGGGCATTTGGGCATTTGGGCATTTGGGCATTTGGGCATTTGGGCATTTGGGCATTTGGGCATTTGGGCATTTGGGCATTTGGGCATTTGGGCATTTGGGCATTTGGGCATTTGGGCATTTGGGCATTTGGGCATTTGGGCATTTGGGCATTTGGGCATTTGGGCATTTGGGCATTTGGGCATTTGGGCATTTGGGCATTTGGGCATTTGGGCATTTGGGCATTTGGGCATTTGGGCATTTGGGCATTTGGGCATTTGGGCATTTGGGCATTTGGGCATTTGGGCATTTGGGCATTTGGGCATTTGGGCATTTGGGCATTTGGGCATTTGGGCATTTGGGCATTTGGGCATTTGGGCATTTGGGCATTTGGGCATTTGGGCATTTGGGCATTTGGGCATTTGGGCATTTGGGCATTTGGGCATTTGGGCATTTGGGCATTTGGGCATTTGGGCATTTGGGCATTTGGGCATTTGGGCATTTGGGCATTTGGGCATTTGGGCATTTGGGCATTTGGGCATTTGGGCATTTGGGCATTTGGGCATTTGGGCATTTGGGCATTTGGGCATTTGGGCATTTGGGCATTTGGGCATTTGGGCATTTGGGCATTTGGGCATTTGGGCATTTGGGCATTTGGGCATTTGGGCATTTGGGCATTTGGGCATTTAGAGATTTGGGCATTGAGAATTTGGCGGATTAGGAAATTGTATGGCTTATATAAAGGAAGGTGGGATGATTAGAGAATGCAGGGTCAAATTATAGGCAATCGCAGTCGATCGCAGTCGAAATTATAGGCAATCGCAGTCGAAATCGCAGTTGCCGCAGTCGAAATCGGAATCGATCAGAGTCGAAATTGCACTCTGAACCTGGCACAGTCTCCTTCATAGTGGGTAATATGCCACCTTAACTTACCGTGGTTACTCTAGTACTAGTCTATGCTTACTCCTTGAGAAAAAATGTTGATCAGAGTCGAAATTGGAGTCGATCGCAGTCAGAAAATTAAGTCATGTAAAAGAAACTGCTCTGATATTCCATCAAAAATCTTTTAACACTCCAACATTCAAACCATGGTCTAGACCATAGATCATGTATACACAATGGAACACTTCTACTATGAATAGACAATGGAATACCCTACTATGAATAGACCTCTACTATGAATAGACTATATGTAGATCTGAATAGACTATATGTAGACCTGAATAGACTATATGTAGATCTGAATAGACTATATGTAGACCTGAATAGACTATATGTAGATCTGAATAGACTATATGTAGATCTGAATAGACTATATGTAGACCTGAATAGACTATATGTAGACTAGAATAGACCTAGTCCTGACTAGTCCTGAATAGACAATGTAGGGTAGTGAGGAGTCTAAGAATAGGGGATCCAATTGTGTTCATAAGTGCATATTGATCCAAGAAAAGTACTCCTAACAATAGACACCATTGTTATCGGGTATAAGAACGTGAGAAGTGAAGTGAAAGTGAGAAGTGAGCAGTGAAATTGAGAAAATGAGAAATTGAGATAATGCACTATCTGACCATAAAAAAAAATATGAGTGAAATTGAGAACATGAGAAACTGAGATAATGCAAACTTGTGAAATAGATAACGGATAGGGCCGTGTCATATACAGGTCAGATCTGAAGAAGCTTTAAAATCAGCCCAGTCCAATCCAGCCCAGTTTATAACAGGTCATAACAGGTCATAGCAAGTCATAGTAGTCACTGTAATTGTTACAGCTCTGAGATGCTCTGAGATGCTCTGGAAACAGCTACAGTGATAGCCATTGGAGTAGGTCAAATTTTAGAGTCTAGTATAGTGTCTAGTAGAGTATACATATAATTGTGTCTAGTGGTGGTGTGGTATGGTGTGGATTAAAGTACAGCAAAGTATATAGGACATAGGACATAGTACATAGTATAAGGGGTGGATCCACAATGTAAAAAGCAATGTTAAGCAGTGTTACTCACTACTCACTCCTCACTCCTCACTCCTCACTCCTCACTCCTCACTCCTCACTACTCACTGTCTAACTTACTACTATGGCTTATTGTCTCACTGTCTGACTAACTACTATGGCTCATTGTCTTACTGTCTCACTGTCTCACTCCACTGACTCACTAATCCACAAAACCTAGTATGGCTCACTGCTCACTGACTAATGACTCACTGACTAATGACTCACTGACTAATGACTCACTATGCATAGACTAGTAAAAGTAAAGCAACGAAAGCCGAAATAGGAAATATGAACACAAATATATACACTGAAATAGAGAACCCACCCAAATACACAACTCAAAAAGAATTCAAAAAGAACTCAAAGGAAGTCAAAAAGAAACGATACGAAAACAGTGGAGTGGATTCTAGACCCACCACAGTCGGGTGAGCCGCACGAGCGCAGGGTCCACAGCCACATATTGTGGTTATAATGTGGGTGCGGTGCAGGCTCCACAACCACAACTTTCGCGCGCCTCCAGCACCATATAAACCTTAGGGCCTGCGAAGAATGTTTCCTATTCTCCCCCAAAAAAAGTATACATACAGAACTCCCCCTGTTCCACCCCAAAAAAAAAAAATCTTTATATTAAACAAAGCTCTCCCTCCCCCTGTGCTTATACTCATACATTTCCATATACATATAAATCTATATTCATTGATTATATATTGATTATATATTGATTGAAAAGATAATAGAGGTTAATAAGCGAGAATATAAAGGAGCCAACATAATCAAGAGAATATAAAGAAGCTAATATAATCAAAGAATCAATTGAGTTTCTGATTTGTTTCTTTCAGGTCCACTACAAATTCCACTTTCCATTTTACTAGATCCACCATACCAGATCTGAGATCTGAGATCTAATTTATAAAGTTCATAAAGAACAAGGATCAATAATCAATTCCAGATCGGATTACCATCCATTAATTAATTTGTCCAGCTTTTCAGTGCTACAATTAGGGGTTCAGTTCTTTTCAGGGGTTTTTCAAGTCAAATATCCTTGTCTTTTGCCACTGTCTGATTTCTGTCGAATTTCTGTCGAATTCTGTCGAATTGTCTGATCTGCCTAATTTTGTCTGATCTGCCTAATTTTGTCGTGTCTGACCGAGTTCGCACAGACCGTCCACTCACCTTTTTTCACGGTCTACCGGAACATAACGCGAGCAACTCCGAGTCGCAGATTGTTTCCTCCCCAAGTGACTCAAGTGACTAACCCAACCGCGCGTGTGACTCAGAACCCAAGCCGATTCGCACCTGCCCCACCTCTCACTACTTAAGCCGCCGCTTTCCCATCCTCCCCGCACTACAACCCAACAACAACAAACCAAACCAAACCAAAACAAGAACTCTGTTCATTGCATCCATTGCAAAACCTTCTTGTCAATTGCAACTACAACTACTATTGCAACTACTGTTCGTTACAACTATTGCACTACTGAACTAAACTACTCATAGTTCTATTGCACTCAATTGAATCAACTGGCTTCTATTATCTAGTTGGTCTACGATACTGCTTTGCTGTTTCGTCTTAAATTTATAAGTCTCTGACTACTCATAAGTCTCTGGCTACCCATAAGTCTTTGACTTCTTATTACTACTACCATTCTGATTGTTGCTATGACTGACGAAAGTGCTTTTGAATGGAACCCCTTCTACGAGGACTTGGACGTGTCGGACGTGTCGGACTCGTCGGCCCTTTCCAACCATAGCTTATACGACCCGCTCGATTACCCTCGTGAGAACCTGGTTTCTGGGGCTCTGCTGGTGCTGCTGCCTTTGTCGGAACTGCCACTTTCGGAACTGCCTTTATCCCAAGGCTTTCTTTATGAGTGTGCCACTTGCATGACGGCTCATTCGCCGACGCTCCCATGCAACGGACTGAACTACTCCTACCAGTCGCTGCCGGCCGCCTACTCTTTGCTGGAGCCTGTATATGTTACGGAGAAGACACTGGAGAGTACTGTCATTACCGCCAATTACCGCAAGTGGCTTCTCTCCGTCTCTCCATAACGGGCTATGCAGGCATGGCTCTTTACTTCTACTAATAAACTTTGCATCTGAAAACATTATTGGATTCTGTAAACAGTAATTGATTCTAAAAGAATGTAAACTTAAATGACTCAATTGGGTGCCACACTACCAATTCTGTATACCATCATGCTCCACACTTTCTTCTACTCAATAATACCTCTACTTTGTTCCTGAATACTATATCTGAAATTTGTTTATTACACACTTAGTCTCTCTTCTCCAAGTCGATGAACTTACCTCCGCTGGCAAATCTAGGGTGTCTTGGGTCGTTAATGAACTCGTCAGAGTCTTGCGAGGCCTCGGCAGCCTTCCAGATCAATCCGTAAGAAACGAGAGCTGATTGTTAGTAAAAGTAAAAGTGGTCGTTGTTATTTCTGTCTCCGCTGATTTATGGAATGTTCAGGTATCTAGCAAGAGTAGATCTTTGGATGGATTTGGATAAATTTCTGAAAGCTTTTGATGGATTTGGATGATTGCTGGATGTATGGATTTGGATGAATGGATGTATTTGGATGTATTTGGATGGATGGATATCAAGGACACCCAGAAACGGAAAAACGGCAAATCAAGGGAAGGGAGGAACTTGAATCACTATAATAATGGAGAGTAGACAAGAATGGACGAGACAAAGTGGATAAGAAAATGGCTTTCGTCTGGACAAAAAGTAAAGACTGTGTAATGCCTTATTGAGTAACGATTGAAGGATTCAAAAGATCGTTCGATGGTGGAGGAAGGATAGACAGAATTGTCAGATTGGATAGATGTGGATTGGACAGATTCCGGTAATTAACAGATTGGACAGGTGATTGGACAGATTTCGGTAATTAACAGATTGGATAGTGGATTGAACAGATTCCAGTGATTAACATATTGGATAGTGGATTGAACAGTGGATTGGACAGTGGATTGGACAGAGTCCAGTGATGACAAAATAGACAACATGGACTATTGAATATGAACTGTATAAGACTAGTTCTTCGGAAACATACCTCCGGTGGCAAATGGCCAGTAGTGTTTCATGACAGGGGTGGCAAACTTCATTATTGAGGAGTAGTAGAGTAAGAGTAAGAGTAGGAGTAAGAGGAGTAAGAGGAGGAAGAGGAAATGTTTTACTCGCTCATGGTCGGAGTCGCACTGTATTGGCCAATGACGGGTCGTGGTTGTGGTACTGCATATAAGCCCTCACAATTCAAACTAAACTATACTGTACTCTCACTCAAGCCATATTCAAGATCTCACTCAAGCCATATTCAAGATCTCACTCAAACCATATTCAAGATCTCACTCAAACCATATTCAAGAACTCACTCGACTCAAAATTAGATCAATTGCCATTATATCAGGCAGAGAGGTTTCATAATATCTCAATAGGTACAACACTACCCATGGTGGGTCTAACGATGGTACTGTATTTCTCCGATTAGTGTAGATTGATAGAGTGATTATTAGCCTAGGTGTTTTATTGTGAATGTATTAGTGATTTTATTAGTGATTTTATTAGTGATTTTATCAGTGATTTTATTAGTGAATTTATTAACGGGAGATATACAGTGACTGTTTTATTCTGAATGTATTATCATGGGCATATTAGAGTGGATACAGTGAAAAAAATGCAGACCTACGCGACAGAATGATTCAAACCAAGAAGACAGAATAATTCGGACCACACTAGCAGAATAATTCGGACCAGACTATCAAAATTAAACAAACCAATAATTCACTAATTACATAGCCCCTCCCAAGTTGTTGTATACAGGATAACGATATGTAGAGGAATCAATCCAAGTCATTGATGAACATCAGTACCATTTTACTAATTATATTGGTGGGTCTGGTGTGAGGGTACATCTTGGTATGTCATCACTAGGTTGATGTATATCTTTTTGGTGGTATTATAAAATAGCGGAAGCTTGTCCTTTTATATTGAGGTGTGGTGAGCCTTCACATGATCAAAGTCCCGTGAGTGATTGCGGTATAAGAGAAACACCAAGAGCTGCTTTCTCAACACAATAAAACCAATGTTCAGTTCCGTACTGCAAAACTCCCAAATGCAGTACATACAGTCTTTTTGAATACTAATTCACACCAGTTTGACAATATGTTTCAAACCAAATTAGCAAAATTAAGGAGACCAATAATTAAAGTTCGGGTTCGTACTTACGACTAAAAAATTATTAGAGACCCAGAATTTGAAAATAACTTGTTTATGTTATGTGAAATCTTTATTAAGCATTAAAAATAGTAAGATGTGGAACTATTGGGTTGTTCAATTTTGCTTAGTGTAGTTTGAACCATTTGGCCTCGCTGATTTGAATACTTTTAAAAAACACTGTACCACCAAAAACAGATCTAACCCAAAAATGTATACCATAAAATAGAAATCATGATGACTCTAGATTTAGTAATTATTAGTGAAATTCAGGTGGGTGTTTCAATGGATAATCATAGTGAATGTCAATGGATATTCATAGTGAGGGTCAAATGTAAGGCTCATCAATGATGTATACAGTGTCTTTGAATACCCCCTTTCAAACCAGTACGGCAGTACAGTGTATTTCGAAACGATTCAGACCAGTGTGATAAAACGATTCAGACCTACGCGACAGAGAGATGATTTATTAGGCAATCCTCCAGATTTAAGATTTCAGAATATTGGAATTTTAGTAAAAGTTGATGTGAAGCATTACGCTATTTGGTTTGAAAGGATGAGCTAAGTGGTACGAAACTTTGTGAATTATTGGTTTGTTTAATTTTGCTAGTGTGGTCTGAATCGTTTCGAATAACACTGTATCTCAAAATCAAAAAATCTAGACCAAATCATTATTCTACTATAAAACAATTTTTTTTGTTATCTTAGTGTATTACTATTTTAATGTTAGTTTAAGATTCCGGTCTCATCAGGTATTATATTTTACTATATTCATTCATTGATGATTCTTCAAAAGGAACGTCAGTGACTTACATATCTGTTCAAGAAAATGGGTGGCTGAATGGATGGACTTTGAAATAGTCATTATTAGTAATAGGTCTGAATCGTTTTGTCTTTTTGGTTTGAAACATATTGTTGCACTGGTTTGAAACATATTGTTGCACTGGTTTGAATAGCTTTGAAAAACACTGTAGTGCCGTAGAAGATGATTTTCAGAATACACGCTCAGCAGACGTTAATCAAAGTCGATCAGCATATAGGTTGAGCCGATTATAACGAAGAACCGTACTATTAGTTATAGAATTGATAGGATTTATGATAGCTGAATAAGTATCAAAAACAACTGCAGAATTCGAGGAAAGCTTATTTGAATTTGCACCTGGGACCCACCAAGTATCAAGGATCCGAGCGCAATTCCAGCTGTGCTTAAAGTACTACAGTAATGTGCTACACTTTGTACTATTGTACCATATTACTACACTAAATCACACCACTATATTTATTTTGATGAAACAAATTCTTATCAAGTAGATGTGAGAAGTGTAACATTTGGTAAAGATTCCAGAAGTACGGTTGTTTAAACGGTGAGAGTCTCACACTTCATATCCCCACTACGCGCATACTTACTCTACTATACTAGATCGACTAACTATACTACAGTAAACCTGCTTCGGAGATGATTCTTTAGTAAACACTTCATTGCCCTTCAAAGTGAACTTGGTGTTTTTGGATATGTTGGGCGAGTAGTCATAAACCAATACATCAGCCAGGCCCTCACTGATTTTGTGAGGAGTACTATAGAGTGGTACCAAGAAACTATTAACCTTAGCGAAAAAGTTCACCGTGTAGGTTTCAGTAGAGTCCGAGGGAACAGTGTTAGACAAAAGAGAGGTAAGAAGAAAGTAATGTAGTTTCATACTGATTTTGATATACCCTAAAAACGGGAAACACGACGTGTTTTATTTAGCTTGCAAAACGAATTTAGCATTGTTAGTACCAATTACACGGAATTCAAGGATGGCATTGTTGTTGGTTTTCTTATGAAATTATATTACATGCATACTACTTTGTTCCAAGAAAATTGTGTGATTGTTCTGAAATTTGTTCCAGCATTCCGGGAATAAAAGTCAACCTTAAGACACGCGCTTTTTCTCACCCATGGAGCCCGAGATCTTAAGCCCGAGATCTTAAGCCCGAGATCTTAAGCCCGAGATCTTAAACAGGAGTTTATCAAATACAACCTCCTTAAGAAGTTTTGCAATGATCGAGAGGTGAAGCAGTTGTGATTCCTTCCAGCTTCCCTCATATATGCGGAGAATATTACCTCCTTGACCAACATAAGATTTACGCGAGCTCAAGTAAGGCAAAAGAGTAGAAGATATGTGAAGGAGATGTCGCACTTACGCAAGATTCGTAAGGACCACGGTGAGGTGGAGAAGCAACAAGAGTTGATTCACAGCGACAAGGCCAAGATTGCTGATTTGAAGAAGAGTTTGAATGCTATCGGAGATAAGGATATCAGTCAAGAGTATCAAAAGATTCAACAAGAATTGAACGAAATTTTTGATTCCAACAAGTCGGTCAACGCCAAGAAAAATGAGTTGTACGATAAAAAAAATTCAAATGACAAGTTGAGAAAAGTAATATTCGAGGAAATCAACAAGCTTAGATCCAACTTCAGAGAAGAGTACACCAAATTTAAAAAAGCTTTGGCTGAGGAGCAGAAGAGAAGAGAAGAGAAGAGAAGAGAAGAGAAGAGAAGAGAAGAGAAGAGAAGAGAAGAGAAGAGAAGAGAAGGTCGAGCAAAGAAGTATCAGAAAAGCTAAGAGGAAGGAGGCTGCAGAAAACCTAAGAGGAAGGAGGCTGCAGAAAAGTGCTTAGCTGAGGTATCAATTCGAGGATATAGGAACCCGAGGCCTTGAGGTGCTGTAAGGCCTGGTGCCGGAGAGACTTCTTGTCATGAGCCGCTTCCGACGAAATAGTCTGTGAGAAATTGTAGTTCAACTCCGGTAGGTGCCTCAGGAAGCCCGGAGGCATATATTGAAGATTCCCTCTGGACGATAATGGATTGTCATCCAAGTGTAGAGAGGTGATAGGGCATATGGTTTGCGCACCTGTGAAACAAGAGTAGGTACTTCGATGGTACATCACGTGCCGCGCGTTATGTCCCCCACATCAACTTAGCTAAACCTTTCAAACTCCAGCACATGACGCCCAAAAACTACCATACGGCCAATCCAGACATCTCTGCTGCCATCGACCGCAATTTGGGCCCATTCCCTGTAGCACAGGTTTTAGATGAAGATAGGTTCTTTCAAACTCACCCACAACCTGCATACTTACCCGAGGTCGAACAGCAGGTCCAAACCTTCATTGATCATTGCAACCAAACAGGAAAACGCATTGTATTGGTAACCAGTGGAGGAACTACCGTCCCGCTTGAAAATAATACGGTTCGTTTTATTGATAACTTTTCTGCAGGAACCAGAGGGGCTACTTCTGCAGAGTATTTCCTTGAAAATGGTTATGCCGTCATCTTCTTACACCGAGAATTCTCCCTTTTGCCATATCTGAGGCACTTTTCTCATACCACTAATTGTTTCCTTGATTTCATGGTGGAGAAAAATAATAAGGTGGAGATCTCGCCTGAATTCGCTGATGAAATGTTGGAAGTTCTTAGAAAATACCACCAGGCAAAGAGTTCAGGTTCTCTTCTTCTTATACCTTTCACCACTG
Organism: Metschnikowia matae var. maris; assembly: GCA_002370695.1. Classification (NCBI taxonomy): domain Eukaryota; kingdom Fungi; phylum Ascomycota; class Pichiomycetes; order Serinales; family Metschnikowiaceae; genus Metschnikowia; species Metschnikowia matae. The sequence goes on from NKZH01002090.1 coordinate 10,240, forward strand.
TCAATCAATACGTTCATACCTTACGCAGTATTTCCCAAAGTTTACTGCAACAAAAAGAACGGGCCCTTTTTTACCTTGCGGCTGCAGTACTGGATTTCTTCTTACCTTCTTCCCGTATGCCAACGCATAAGATCCAGGCTCAACCCAGTGGTAAATTAGTGGTGGATTTAGAACAAGTGCCTAAGTTTTTACGTCGTTTAGTGGATAGTTGGGCTCCTCAAGCCATGATTGTTTCGTTCAAGTTAGAAACTGATGATGCAATTCTCATTAAAAAGGCTTCCGAGGCTTTGAAACGTTATCATCACCAGCTTGTGATTGGAAACTTATTACAAACCCGGAAAAAGGAGGTGGTGTTTGTGACTGCTGATGGAGACCAGAAATGGGTTAGAGTTAGTGATGAAACCACGGAGATTGAGAGTCTTATTATACCTGCGGTCATTGAGGAACACGATAAATGGGCCAAAAGATGGAGCAAAAGTTCATAGTCATCATGACCATCATGACCATTGACATAACAATTAACATAATTAAAGTCCATAACCATTCATACCAAAATTTATAAACCCTATTTTATAAGCATGGAGAGAATTCAAGAATAAGGGTGTTGGGTGCAGGACCGCCTGATTCTCCACACATATATGCCAGTACCTAGTGCCAGGAAAGCATATATATATAGCTGGAACTCATGATTATATATATGTTCTATCCCTCCTCATTTAAAACATCATTTCAAATATACTCTTTTTGAAATGTCTTTCATAGACTCCATGTTATATGCAGTACGGATATTAAAAATAACCATTAATTCTAAGTAAAGTAACAATGATTTTTCAAAATTATCCAAACCAGTGTAAAAACAATAATAATAAATAAACCAATCAATCATTTGATTTTGCAAATCCCCTTTTGACTTTACTATCAAGTATCTTGACTAAGACCAAAGAAAAGGTTATGAGCCCTGTATCTGTATCTTTGCGATCAATTATATGCCATCTCTTGAAAGGCATCTAAGTATAACTCTCCTATCTCTCTAATGTCATTTATTCTGATATGATCCATATCAATCAACTTAGGGGTGTACGTATTTTATCAACTTGTAATAATATTATGGCTCGCTCCATTCTTGAACGCTTGATTTCACGTATCTAATTAACAATATTCTTATTGTCGCACCACATCTTTATTGTTCTATTCTTCTGATATAGCTTCAACTCTTTCATTAAGTTTTCTTAGCCATAAAGTCTCACCACTTCCACTGAACAAACCAAGGACTTCTGCTTCAGTGGTCGATGTAGCTATGATTGATTCCAACTTTGATTGCCAATACACTGTACCTACTGTATTATATACTGGCATACAGTGTTATTCGAAACGATTCAGACCAAGAATACAGAATGATTCGGACCAAGAAGACAAAATATCGGACCAAGAAGACAGAATGTCGGACCAAGAAGACAGAATATCGGACCAAGAAGACAGAATGTCGGACCAAGAAGACAGAATATCGGACAAAGAAGACAGAATATCGGACAAAGAAGACAGAATATCGGACCAAGAAGACAGAATGTCGGACCAAGAAGGCAGAATATCGGACCAAGAAGACAGATTATCGGACAAAGAAGACAGAATATCGGACCAAGAAGACAGAATATCGGACAAAGAAGACAGAATATCGGACCAAGAAGACAGAATGTCGGACCAAGAAGACAGAATATCGGACCAAGAAGACAGAATATCGGACAAAGAAGACAGATTATCGGACAAAGAAGACAGAATATCGGACAAAGAAGACAGATTATCGGACAAAGAAGACAGAATATCGGACCAAGAAGACAGAATATCGGACCAAGAAGACAGAATGTCGGACAAAGAAGACAGAATGATTCGTACCCCTTAGCAAATCGTTTCAAACCAAATAGAGTAATGCTTCATACCAACTCTCATTGGATTCCAATATTCTGAAATCTTAAATCTATGGAGGATTGCCTAATATATGTACTGCATTTTTCATTTGGGAATCTTGCAGTACGGAAACTGAACTGATTTTATTTTCATCCTATATACAACAACTTGGGAGGGGCTATGTAAATAGTGAATTATTGGTTTATTTAATTTTGCTAGTGTGGTCCGAATCATTCTGTCTTCTTGGTCTGAATCATTCTGTCGCGCTGGTCCGAGTCGTTTCAAATAACACTGTATGCCAGTACCCAGTGCCAATTAAACTTATCTATTAGTTTCCAGTGCCAAATAAACTTATCTATTAGATCCCAGTACCAGTAAAGCATATATATATATGTTCTACTCCTCCTCATTTACAACCTCTTTTCAGCCTCTTTTCAAATTCACTCTTTTTGAAAGTCTTCTATATGTTGCGCGTTAGCACGCACCTTCTGATACAGAGGAACTCATATATGATTGGACTCCAATAACTCTACCAAAATAGGAATTCTGGTAATCATGTTTGTCATCTCTCTATTGCTGTGTGAAGTAGCGAGTTCGTGACTTGTATTTCACTAATGATGCCGCTTCAGAATAGAGTGGGATCTTCTCTATATATAGTTATCCACGGAACTCCTAAACCGAGCTCTCTCATCTACATTGTCTTCTCCAAGCCAATGCCCAGAGCTAGACGAGAGCGACGAGAGCCCAACGAAGCTTAGCTCTAGCTTTATCTTCCTCCAACAAGACCCAACATTGTTTCATCTGGATCTTCACATGAACATGCAGTACTTGCACATATGCAGCACCCTCATGTTTATTAGTCATACAGTGTTATTCGAAACGATTCAGACCTACACGGCAGAATGTTTCGGACCAAGAAGACAGAATGTTTCGGACCAACAAGACAGAATGTTTCGGACCAACAAGACAGAATGATTCGGACCGCACTAGCAAAATTAAACAAACCACTCTTCATTTACTAATTAAATAGCCCCTCCCAAGGCGTTGTATACAGTATAACAATAAAATCAGTTCAGTTTCGTACTGCAAGACTCCCAAATGCATTGCATATATTAGGCAATCCTCCATAGATTTAGGATTTAAGATTTAAGATTTAAGATTTCAGAATATTGAAATCCAATGAAAGCTGGTGTGAAGCATATATACAATACGCTATTTGGTTCGAAAGGATATGCTAAGGGGTACGAATCATTTTGTCTTCTTGGTCTTAATCGTTTTGTCGTGTAGGTCTGAATCGTTATATAGTGCTGGTCTGTATCGTTTCGTATAACACTGTATGTTGCATGTTCCAACCCTATAGACTGTCGAGCATTATCCTTTACGCTCACGTATACCGGAATGCGAGTCCGACCGTTGTCTAACAACTTCTTTAAATAAGGCAGGGAAGTTGTTATACTCATTGTTATATTCCTATGATAACTAAACTAGGGTTCTCGTGATTGAACTCTTTCTCAATGATCCTTCCTTAGAACGGATTATACCCAACTTAGGTATCCAAGATCTTGGCTGCTATGTCAACCAAGATCCGGGGTTCTTCCTATCCTGTAGTAAGGTGTCTCAAACCCCTTTTCCGAATAGAGTTAGAAATGTACTCAGCTGCACATGCAGCAAGTGTTATTCAACCCTTGCTTGCCCCACTGTACTACTATGAACTTGTCTCAGTTACTCAACTCACGTGCCAACAGCACGTGACTAAACAAGTCCAGAAGTCCTGCAAGTTCAACATAGACCCCGTGCTATATGCAGTACACTTATGAATACCCAATAATTCGAAGTATACACTACAGTAACAATGATGATTTATCAAAACTATTCAAATCAGTGTTAAAAAAAATAATAATAGATAAATAAACCAATCACTTCGGTTTCAGCAAAGTAGTCTCGCGTTAAGAGCACGCCGTCGACCTCCATTGGCTGGTAGTCTTCTCTATTGAGACGTTTGAATAGTCTCATGGACAATTTGTCGAGGTTAGATTTTGAACATCCAGTCTCTGAGGTGTTTAGTAAGGTCAATCACATCATCATAATCATCATCAGACTTTACTATCAAGTATCTTAACTAAAGAACTTATTAAAAAAGGTTATGAGCCCTGTATCTGTATCTTTGCGATCAGTTATATGCCATCAGTACAACTCTCTTATCTCTCTTATGTCATTTATTCTGTACGTATTTTATCACCTTGTAATAATATCACCTTTCAATATTTCAAAATAAAATATCATGTCTTGTTCTATTCTTGAACGCTTGATTTCACGTATCTAATTAACAATATTCTCATTTTCGCACCACATCCTTACGATATTATTCAAAACTATATAAACCAAGAATTTAATATGGTTCGTACCTTTTCGTACCGACTTTCAAATCAAAAGGCATAAATGTTCACTTCAACGTTCGTACATTGAAGAATTCAGTATTTTGATATTATTAAATCTAGACGATTGTCTCTTATATACATCAACATTTAGACACCAACATTTAGATACCAAGATTTAGATACCAAGATTTAAGAGGTTTGTCTTATGTACACCAAAATTTAGGAGTTAGATTCTTGAACACGTCTAATACTGGGAGTTACATTCATTCGTTGATGGATTTCCAATAAGTGGGAATCCCAATAATTATATAGCTAGCCAGTCAATACCAGAGAGTTAGGCAGGACGGTTAAACGCCATGTCACGAGGTAAAGTGAATCGATAAGTCCAAGTCACGGGTTAAGATGCCGGGGTGAGTCACTTGTATTCGTAGGCTCGAAAGATACCTCTGTGGCTAGTGTGTCTACCCGAAGTAGGTCTACCCGTAGTAGGTCTACCCGTAGTAGTTCTAACATTAGGCGACTTGCCTCTTATGTACACCAACATTTGGGAGACTTGCCTCTTATGTACATTAACATTTTAGAGTCTTGCACTACCAATTAAGGGTCAAATTGAGACGGAATCTTCCATTGACGTAATGCGAGGCTGTGCACTACAGTCCAGTAAAGTCTACCCTACCAGAAATACTATACCAGAAATACCATACCAGAAATACCATACCCGAATAATACATCAGAATACTGTAGTGTGAATAACACACCAGAATACTGTAGTGCGACTAATACACCAGAATACTGTAGTGTGAATACTGTAGTGTGACTTACTGTAGTAGAAATATACACCAGGAATACTTTACTGTGAGTCTATAGTGGAGCAAGAAAGAATATGGATGATGTCCTGTACTTAGAAATGATTGGGTTATACTATGTCCACTGATCCTCGGTACTATTCACCTCCTCCACGCATTATCACCGTCACTGTCACTGTAACTATCACTATCACTGTCACTGTCACTATCACTGTCACTGTCACTGTCACTATCACTGCCCCTACCCCTGATTCACCCACCACTCAACCCCTGACTCAACCCCCACGCACGCCCCAACTCACTGCCTCACTGCCTCACACTCACACTCACACTCACACTCATACTCACTGGTTTCCTTTTTTATTCTTGGGGGTGGGGTTATGTGTATTGCTTATGTGTATTGCTTATGTGTATTGCTTATGTGTATTGCTTATGTGTATTGGTTTATTTAATTTTGCTAGTGTGGTCCGAATCATTTTGTCTTCTTGGTCTGAATTGTATTGTCACGTAGGTTTGAATCGTTTTCTCACACTGGTCCGAATCGTTTCGAATAACACTGTATCGACTCCTAGGAAGTATTAGAAAAGGAAAGATTCAAGTGATTTTAGAAATTGCGATTTCTATAGCGTACTTTTGATTCACTGGAACTGACCTAATGTGGTTTCAGTGACTTGAAGCGCCGACCTCATCATATTGTTGCCATTGGTGCTATTGGTGCTATTGGTGCCATTGGTGCCATTGGTGCCCATACTAAGCTTATGGTGTTGTGATAGTTGGTTTCAAGTCAAACATGCAAAGTGGAACTGTAAAGAATTAGTGGTTGAAGCAGAGGATGAGTCATAAGTCTATGAGTTATTGGTGGTTAGTAACTGTAGTAGTAATGAAATCAGTCGCAGTAATGAAATCAGTCGCACTAAGGATCAGTCGCACTAAGGATCAGTCGCACTAAGGATCAGTCGCACTAAGGATCAGTCGCACTAAGGATCAGTCGCACTAAGGATCAGTCGCACTAAGGATCAGTCGCACTAAGGATCAGTCGCACTAAGGATCAGTCGCACTAAGGATCAGTCGCACTAAGGATCAGTCGCACTAAGGATCAGTCGCACTAAGGATCAGTCGCACTAAGGATCAGTCGCACTAAGGATCAGTCGCACTAAGGATCAGTCGCACTAAGGATCAGTCGCACTAAGGATCAGTCGCACTAAGGATCAGTCGCACTAAGGATCAGTCGCACTAAGGATCAGTCGCACTAAGGATCAGTCGCACTAAGGATCAGTCGCACTAAGGATCAGTCGCACTAAGGATCAGTCGCACTAAGGATCAGTCGCACTAAGGATCAGTCGCACTAAGGATCAGTCGCACTAAGGATCAGTCGCACTAAGGATCAGTCGCACTAAGGATCAGTCGCACTAAGGATCAGTCGCACTAAGGATCAGTCGCACTAAGGATCAGTCGCACTAAGGATCAGTCGCACTAAGGATCAGTCGCACTAAGGATCAGTCGCACTAAGGATCAGTCGCACTAAGGATCAGTCGCACTAAGGATCAGTCGCACTAAGGATCAGTCGCACTAAGGATCAGTCGCACTAAGGATCAGTCGCAGTAATGAAATGTCATTGTATAGTGTAATCAATGTAGTCAATGAACTATGTATAGAAAGTCTTAAATGAGCTGAAGTATAAGACGAGAGAGTAATTGGAGAAATTGCGATGGCTTTGTTGAAACCATATGTATAATGGACGAGTGTCTCCATTTGCGGGCCCATGAGGTATTGCTGCAAAAAATGGACCGTCTCACTGCTCTCTACAAGACAGTAAGCCGTGCGCGCGAACTGTTGCAACTCACTTATACTCAAGTGACTCTGCGCTTCGTGACTCATATCTATGAGTCTCACGGGGTAAGAAGGGAATGCGACTGACGATGACTGACGATGACTGACGATGACTGACAATGCATTCAACCCAAGAATTCAAAAAGCTTGATATCCCTTCGTACACTCTTTCAACCCAATTGTCGTAATGGTTTAAATACCAACGTCCATTAGAATACAATATTCTGTAAGCTTAAATTCTGAAAGCTTAATTTCTGAAAGCTTAATTTCTGTAAGCTTAAATTCTGAAAGCTTAAATTCTGAAAGCTTAAATTCTGAAAGCTTAGATTCTGAAAGCTTAAATTCTGAAAGCTTAAATTCTGAAAGCTTAGATTCTGAAACATGGCCTCATATGTACACTATATTTGATTTGGGAGTGTCTTGCAATACGAACCAATCAAGGGGTTGAAAATGGAACGGTACAGTTGGCCAATGCCCCAAACACCACTAAATTGTGGTTCATCCAAATACTGGATGTCAAAGCCTGGCTTGGTCTAGTGTGACCCTTAGTGTAAACCAATTTCCACATGTCTCCTTGTAGGAGAAAAAGAAGGGCAATGTGGTGGACGCAGCCAAGTACCCAAACATGATCAAGGCAATCAGTTCAGCGAAGCCAAGACAATAGGTGCAAAGTATCCAGAGTCAGATATTTGAATTCAAAACGATTCAACAAATTTCAACAAAGTAATTCTGAAATCAATAGGAGTCAATGTAATCAATGGGAGTTAATGGAATCAATGGGGGTCAATGAAACCAATGGTAGTTAACCGAATCAATGGCAGTAATGAAATCAATGGCAGTAATGAAATCAATGGAATGAATAAAACTGGAACTGAATAGACAGTCACCAGAAAAAAAAAAAGAAAAAAAAAGATGGTGCATGGGTGAATTGGGCAATGGGGAAGAGGGGCGTATTTATATGGTGAAATGCGCACTAGTCATAGACATCTCAAGCTAGGAATAAAGATAAAGACCAGAAACCACGAAAGGTGGTTTGAAGTAATTTGAGATGGTTTTGAAATAGTCTTTGAATTGACTTTGAAGTGGTTTGAGATGGTTTTGAGACGATTTTGAGACGATTTTGACATGGTTTTGAAGTGATTTTGAAGTGATTGGACTCATATTCACAAGTTTTGGGAGGCTTTTGTGGGACCTTATTATAGACAGGGTAGTCCAATTACCCAAAGAACAATTGACTCGTTAACCTTGATGTGGAAAAACGATCATCATCATAAAAGTCTGGGTGGTTTTTTTTTTTTGATGGAGCCTGCATATAACACAAAAACCCCTATTCAACTTTTTCACAACTTTTAGGAGTCCATTGTATGGGCTCTATATCAAAAAACAAAAAAACGTCCCATTAATCATAAACGAGTTAAAACGAGTATCACGTTGCCACTGATACTAAAAAAAAGAATCATTTTTGATGAATCCGGCATATAACACCACATCCTATGCACAACTTTCATAACTTTTGTATGAGCTTTTTATAACAAGAACAGACCATTAACCAAAAAAACAGATTAATTGATCACCATTGACGGCAAGAACAATCATAAAATTGGGGTGTTTTTTGTGGATTCGGCATATAACATAAGACCCTCTATTCACAACTTGAAAGACATCCCACGAGGTTTCTTATTGCAAAGACATTTCTATCAGGGAAATTCCATGAATCATCATTGAAAAGTAACACATTATCATTAATCCAAGAAAGTTTATAAGAGTCTGTTTTTTTTCTTCTTTTCTTTCTTTCTTTCTTTTTGTTTTTGACCAGTCCTGCATATAACACAGGACGTATTCTTAACTTCTAGTGAAGTCATTTCTTCCTCAAAGTCTTTCAAAAAAAAGTCTTCAAAAAAAGTCTTACAAAAAAGACATTCCGACTCCACATTGAAACCCTTTTCGGATAGAATCCCCTGAATGGGCAGCCAAGGGTAAAACAAAATTGACCTCAAATCGTGTCTGAGGATGGTTATAAAGTATACCAAACCCATAGCCAATAGAGTACTCACTCGTGAATTGTTTAAGTGCTTCAGGGAAAGAAATTCCGCCACACACGACTTTACCAAAGTTCAAGAAGTTATGTATTTTGAACCCGGTGTCTTTGGGAGTGTATGGAATGTGACTGATTAAGGAAACTCCTCCACTAACAAAAAAGTCCCCACCCACGGATGAATTGGCACTTTTGGGACCGAGACCTTGGACGGAAAAAGATCGTACATCATTGGGGCCTCCTGCATGGAAACGGTCCAAGATACTGGATGGGCCAGATTGAGTATTGAAGAGAGCACCAGCTTTTTGAGTCAAGATTAAAGTGTGGTCCTGCACAGAAGCTGCCATTTGACCTTCAGTCACAATTTTAGTATATGATACATTATTAAAGTTGAAAAACCCACTCTTCTCTAATCCAATTCGAAAAAATTGTCCTTGAGATGGAGTCACGTGATGGTCTCGTGTATCATACTTTAAATTGAAAACCATTGAGCTTTTAAGTGTATCTTTCAGCTGCACCATGACCTCCAAGGATTTGGAACCCTTATTACTTAAACGTCTCCAAGCTGATTCGAAAGCCACATCAAAATTCCATGCTCCTCCCAATCGACTGCTGATTTTATGGGCCATTCCTTTAGTATCCACCGAGCCCTGCATCCAGTCCAAGTTCCGAGTATGTGTGAAGACCAGAGAATCCCATAAAAAACGGGCATCGTTTAAAATGGGTTGTGAGTAATTTAAGAGGTACGACAGAGGGGTTTTCGTACCAGAAATAGCATCGAAAACCACACTTTCAGCTCCCCCAAAGAGATTTTTGAGCTGGAACTGTATATAACCATCACCTTCTCCATTACCGATATTAGTACCAGTTTTAGCATAGAAACGTTTTTGAGGGATGAAACTGAATACGGGCACCACCTCCATGGTTTCCGCTTGATTTGCTTTGAGTCTGTCTTTGAAAGAAGCCGATTTTGAGGCCGAGGCCGAGGCAGATGTCGGCGAGAAGGCTGAAAAAGATGGGTTTGAGCCTGGAAAAGAAGGAGAAAAAGCTGACATTCTCGAAGGTCGATTTTGGGACGGAACACTATGCACCGAAACCACACATTGTTCTAGAATATCAAGCTTGACCAAGTTCAGGTACAGGTGCAGGAGCGCCAGTAAGAAATCGGCCAATTTCATTGGTTTTTCCTGAAGCAACCCTCGGATCTGATGTTGAAGAAATGAATTCCGGAAATCTTGACTATTGGAGAATTGTACATTCCGAACTTTGATTGGACGGGTTGAGTTCTCTGCGAATAAATCTTCAAGAGCCGCTTGACTTTGGTGCATGATCACGTGCTGCTGCTGTTGGACTATCTGCAGGAGCTCCTTTTCCAGATCAGTTTGAATTTGATCATTTCCACGCGAAATGCGGTCCATAAACAGTTCCTCTGTTTCAAGTGACATGTTGTTTGAAGGGTTAGTGAAAGTAGTTTTGCATGGTGTGTGTGCGTATAATGCACCAGTGCGCAGAGTGATGGATCGAGGAGTGTAGATAAGTCAGTGAGGTTCGGCATATAATAGACAAATCCTGCACACAACACGTCCATGGTCTCCACCCCCTCCCCCCCCCCCAATTATTTGCACCAAGATTGTGTAGAGAGGAGTATCAGAATTGAGTTCCTAAGAAATTTAGGATAGATGAAAAATCATGAGTCATCAAAACTCTGTGTTTCAAAAGGTTCAGTATTGGTATGGGTCCAGAAATCTTAACCCAAGGACAAATCACTGACGTCCTCACTTTAGTAAAGACAGATATAGTACTAGTCTAAACTAGTCTAACTAGTCTAAACTAGTCCAAAATAGTCTGAAAGTATTCTCCAAATACTTTTTAAAAATCCTTACCGTTGCAGGCACTATCTGCAGGGCGATGCTTTATAAATTTGTTAATTCCAGAGTCTCTTTGCGGGAGTACCGCATCTCTCACTTCTAGTCAGAGGCCTGATTGGGCTAGGAAAGAACTCTTGGTATACTTTATACCGAGAGAAGACTCCCTAGAAAGAAGAGATCTTTAGGGCTCTGCTGGGAATGCTGCAAAATCAGGTGACCCGTAGTGTAACCATGGTTCAACATCCATATATCCTCTCGTACTATAACAGACAGATCTCATTGTATCATCAATATAACTAAACACTTGAGGTGAAGTGTTTAATTCAGATATAGGCTGAGTCTCATTATCAGTATGAGAAGTTCTGGTGGGTCTGGGTTTGGGTATCATCTTGGTTGGTCTCCTTAGGTAAACGTATTCCATTAGACACCTAATCAAAGGTGTAGCCTTATAAGTTTGGGAGTCGGCCTTCACTGGCCCTTGATTGGTAGAACAACAAAGGTGGGTAACGAGCACTGCAAGCCTAGAGTACCGTGTTTGCTTTTATTCGGGGCCTTTTTTCCAACATGCTGTACCATATGAAGGTCGGGGAAGAGTGGATAAGTACAGTGGTTTTCAAAATGGTTCGAGCCACACTAGCAAAATTAAACAAACCAATAATTCATAAACATTCCAGATTCACCACCTATTAGTCTCACCTTCCTCGTGGTCAATGTTTTTTTTTCTCTATTAGAAACATAGCCGCCATTAAGGTTCTTTAATCATATCTCCATCAATTGAGACCCCAAAGTATTCACTCACTTGATATGAGATGGAATATGATTAACTTGTGTAAGCAGTATTTGCGTCAGAGAAGCTATCTTCGTCATCAAACGCTTTCTGGTAGGATTGACATCCATAATCATCACACTCTTTTTGGTAGGATTGATATCCATAATCATGATTCTTCAGATGAAGGGTAACGTCATCAGATGCATTGTGGCTAAATTGAGTTCGCTTCGGGAAAAGTCTCTGGTGTGAAAATTGGTTCAGGTGGCTCTGAAAATCTCTCGCTTCTCTCTTCTCTGTGAACCTCTCATAGAAGTAGAGAGTTTTGACATTTTCGGAGAGCCACTATTAACAGGATCAATTGGATTTCTGCATAGTCTTTCAAAAACCAAATGGGATAATTGTTCTCGTCAACTTTCATTAGAATATAATATTCAGGAAACAGAAATCAGAAAATCTTAGTCTTAAAAATGAAATCAGAAATCAGAAACCAGAAAACCTTAGATCTGGGGGATTGTTTCATATGTACTATATCTGTTTTGAAAGTACCAAACAAGGGCCAAACCGGGACGGATCATGAACTGGTATGTTTTCCTTGTTTGGGGGGTTATGTGTATTGGTTTGTTTAATTTTGCTAGTGAGGTTTGAATGATTTTGGATAACACTGTATTGTAGTAGCAATCAAAGGACCAATTATGGACCAATCGAGGGATTAATCGAGGGACCAATCGAGAAACCAATCAAGGGACCAATCAAGGGACCAATCAAGGGACCAATCAGGAAACCAATCAAGGGACCAATCAGGAAACCAATCAAGGGACCAATCAGGGGACCAATCAACGGACCGATCGAGGGTCAAAATGGACGGGACATGAACTGGTATGGATTTCTATTAGTGATGAGAGAAAATCAGTTCGAAGGGGATAGGGCTCTATTTATATTCTTTATTCGCAACCACCCCTCATTTGCCACCACTCTCTGGTTTTTACAGCCATCCCCGCACCAGTGTCTGATTTACAGCCATCCGCGCACCGCAACATATAAGAACAGAGATCCCCCCACCACCATTGAGACCTATTTTTTAACCCACTCTCTACGCCACTCTCTACGCCACTATCAATACCATTATTATTACTATGGTCTAAACTAGGTGTTCAATACTACAAATGATGAATATATATGTGAGTATATATACCTCTACCCAAAAGCAAATTGATAGAGTGTATGAATTGATATCTGAAGACCATGTTTGGGGGTTATGTGTATTTGTTTAGTTGATTTTGTCTTTTTGGTTTGACTCCTTTTTATGGCAATGGTTTGAACCCTTTTGTCTTGTTGGTTGGAATACATTTGAAAATACTTTATTATGAATTGGTAGGGGGATCCCAATCCAATTTGACAATTCTTTTTCTCAAAATGTGTATTAATACATGGAGAATAGACTGACTAGCAATTTCCATCAATGGAATTCATGGGAAATTTTTTTGCTTGTTTTTTTTCGGGGCAGAAATGTCTTCTAATCGGTGGACCGATTCATTGCATGGCTGCAAATCTCAGAAGAATGGATATATCGGAGGATAAAGAAATGGTCTATAAAATTTGACTGATCCGGTGTTAAAACCGCTAGCCAGAATAGCACATGAGCATTATTGCCATCCAAGTTGAGGCATTTATTATGAATCTTGCTCTCGCAAAAGGTTGGTATGTTGTGGCACCAGACTATGAGGGTTCCCTTGGAGCATTCACGGTTGGAAAGCAAGCAAGAAGAGCTATTCTCGACTCTATCAGAGCTACGTTAACGAAATGAACCCTGAACTTTTCCCGGCTATAAATAATGGGCTTATCATTTCTTCATGCAGACTCGAAGATCGCTGTGTCGTTTCCAACACTAATCACCGTGTTCCATGGATAAACTGTTGGTCGACTGCAAATGACATGACGGGTGGAGGTTTGTGGTCGGATGTTTTTCATTCATTAGTGCATGGGATAATCCTTAGGAATGTGTCATGACTTATTGTACGATGGGGAGGTTTCTGGACTGCATCGATTGAGTGACTGGATACTGGACCACAGTTGACCACACAATACATCAAGAAAAGAAGCTAACTCACAATTATGGTTCAGAATCAGTTGGTCTTGCCAGTCTTTACGTTGGCCTCTTCTTCAGCAATAGCTTCGACCATTTGTTGTCTGTGTGGACCCCAAGGTTTATTCGTATTAGCGAATACTGTGAAACTTGACGGCCCAATCGTCGCCCAAGTCAATGTCAAGCTCTGGGTTCTTCAAGATGTTGGTACCAACAAAAACAACTTCGATGTTGTTGTTGTCACCAGTTTTTTTTTCCCAATGATTATTATACTTGTTGGTTTATGGGTTGGGTGTTGGACTCAGATTTGTCTTGAAGTTTATGGTCCCGATGGTTGAATATTTGGACCAATTTTCCATTTATAAATTTATACAATGAAACGCAATATAATACTCTAATAACTGGTTTTAAAGTCTGAGTAGTTTTCTTTATCTCTTGTGCTTTTTATTTGGTCATCGTATACATCCCCGGAACTAAGAATACTTAGTCTAATATAGTTAAATGCGAATGAATAAGCGTAGATCCAGAACCACACATTGTATAATTTTGATAATGGTACCATTATAAGCTCCTGAACTGTAGCATTCCAATGAACCCATTTTCATACATATAGAACCATAATTAATGGAGATAATGTATAGTTTATACATGTACTCCAGGGTTTGGTGTACGGATGTACCAGCCGTTCTTCAGTAATGAATGATTTACTCAACCTACATTACCTCTTGTGCATTTATAAAAAGGACTTATAATAAATATGCAGTCGCTAACTATCTTATACTATACTAAATTACTACACGCATATGCTGGACCCTTGGTTATGAGCCCGCTAACAAACAACTGAAAATCTTTGATAATGAGGAAAATGAAACCCTGAAGAATTCCAACTTCTCAACTCCATGAAATCTTATCACTCTAGCTTCTTCATTGAGTTTCTTCATTGAGTTTCTTCTTCTAACTTCTTTTCATTCTTTGCTGGTCCTGTATACAACCACACATGACCTTCAACATCACATCAACTCATAAACATCAACATCAACTCATAAAACTCATAAACATTGTCTCATAAACATTGTCTCATAAACATTGTCTCATAAACATTGTCTCATAGAAAAATTGATTGTGTCTCTTATAAACAGCAGATCGAAATCGCCTCTTGGAAACAAATCAATAGATAAACCACCAAAGACCATTTTGAAAAGAACACCACATGACAGAATATCAGACTCTCAATCAATCAGACATCATTAGACCCAATGGCCCAAATGTCATTAAGGATCCTTGATATCATGTAACATCCTTAATGCCCTTTAACGATGCTAAATGTCCCCTGAGCTG
Organism: Metschnikowia matae var. maris; assembly: GCA_002370695.1. NCBI lineage: Eukaryota > Fungi > Ascomycota > Pichiomycetes > Serinales > Metschnikowiaceae > Metschnikowia > Metschnikowia matae. The sequence continues at coordinate 25,249 of NKZH01002090.1, forward strand.
TCCTGTAAACTGAAAATTCAGTATTACTCGTAGCCAGTTTCGGGAGACTGAATAGAAACCATTGGTACATCCAGGAAATAAGAATTCATGAACTTACCATCCGGAAGTTGGATTCCTGAGTTCACATTATGCGGTTGGTTCTGGTGCTGTGATGCTTTCTCCTCTTCCACCAAGAGACGGATACATTCTTTTCCGGCGTCGGTCTGGAAGTGACGACGCAAAGCATCAGCACGGGCAAATTTCCGTGAACATCCAAACTCGGTTCCATCTCGCAATACACCTTTGCACTGGAACTTCTTTTCACCCGAATGTAACTCTTCGTGCCGCTTTTTATCATGCTGCCGAGCAAAAGCTTTACCACAAACATTGCAGATATAAGGCCGCTCATCCGTATGCGTTCTTAAATGTGACTTGAGGTTGTAAGGTCTGGTGAACCGTTTCTCACACAAGTTACATGCGTAGAGCGAAGGATGAATCTGGGTTCTTTTGGTCACTACCGGTGCGTTCGCTAGCTCCAACATCTTCTCCCGTGCAGACATGGCTTTTAGAGATTGTTCCCTTTCTCCGTCATAATCCGAGTCGTAATCCGAGGTTTCGGCCCCACTATAGTTGCCAGGGTCTCTGGACCGAGACCGGGACCGGGAATTGGACCGGGAATGTACTTTTCGGGAATGTGCTGATTGACGACCCCGCTTGATGTTCTGGAAATCCTCAGGGTTGAGGAATTGGGAATCCGACCCGGAGGTGTCAAGCGGACTATTGAGCGAATACGCAGGACTGGCTCCAGAGGGACTGGACGGCACGCTGGGGTAGTAGTCAGGCCTTTGGAGGTGTGGCTGGGCCAGATTGGGGTGATGACCCGGGGTATTGGACGAGTTATGTGACGAATTGCTGAAAAGAGAAGGTGTTTTGCGAGCCACGACCTCAGGGGCTTCTTGGATGGAAATGGTCACTTTGTTCTCGATATCGTTGTAGCTGGAGAGGTTATTTTCCGTGAGCTGGAACAGTTGCTGCCCAACATCGCTGTAGGACTGTCCATAAGCGTTACGAGAAACCGTAGGACTATGGGAGAACTTGGGGTCAGGAGCCACCGGCGAATCGTAAGGACTAGTCATTTGCATCAAGTTGGTGGTAGAAATGGACTGCCCTAGCGAGATTTCCTGGTTGAACAGGTCACGAGCCCGCAACTGGGTGGGAAGAGGCTCGAAATATGAGTCCTTGGGCTCAAGAGCAGCAGCATAGTTGGCGGAAGCAGCACTAAAGTGGGAAGCAGCATCCTGGTATGGCACTTGGGCACTCAGAGACACTTCTGAGTACGCCGAGTTGGCATAGCTGGAATTAGCCAGGCCTCCACCACCAAGAAGACCAAATTGGGAAGGAGCCAAGAGGTTCAGCGAACTGATGGGAGTAGGGTTGGAGAAAAGAAAGCTATTGCTATCGTAACCCGAATGGTTAGGATCAGTATGAAACCGATTGAGGGCGTTTCTATCATAAGATGACGCCGAATTGGGCGAAACAAGTGAGCTTTCCAATTCTGTACCTGAAGCAGGAGTTTGAGAGACATTGCGGAGATTCTGAATGTTCTGGATGTTTTGAGGGAGATTCTGAGGGCTCTGGAGACTGGATGAGTAGTTCTGTGGACTGTGGAGGTTCAGCGGACTCAGAAGACTATGGACACTGTTAAGGCTCTGGGGGTTCTGAAGCGCCTGGAGCCCATCGCCACTATACTGACTATCGTTGAAGTGGTGAAGGCCTCCGAAAGTGTGCACACCATCGAAATTCAGTGGATTGGTGCCGTTTTGAAGATGGGCAAAGTCAGCATGGTGAGAAAAGTCCGGGTGGGCGAGCGAAATGCTTTGGTCTATACTAAGGAATGGATCCTTCTGGTCTTCTCTTTCCATTGGTGGAGGCGACACTGTGACAAAATGGACAAAGTCGTCAGTGTAATCCAGCATAGCAAGTAAATTTGGGGATTGGCGGGATTGGGGAATTGGAAGAAACAAAAATTTATAAATAGCAACCCACAATTAATCAATCAAAATCAATAGCAAATTGGGGGTAAAAGCAACCAAACGTATTAACCAATAGAACAACGAGATTCAAAAAGGAAAAAATTGGGTCCAATCAGTATGTGTACAGTCCAAATGTGTACAATCCAGGTTTGAAGGAGTAGAATGAAGAATGTGGAGGAAAGGTGAGAATATAGTGGGTGGGTACCGAAATTGTGTGGGTGTGAGAATCTCGGGGTGTGAGGGTGTCAGGATGTGTGAGAGTCTCGGGGTTGAGGGACTCGGTGTGAGATTGTCTCGGTGTGTGTCGGACTCGGTGTGAGGGTGTGTGCTTGTCTCGGTGTGTGTCGGACTCGGTGTGAGGGTGTGAGATTGTCTCGGTGGGTGCCTCTGTGTGTGTGTGTGTGGGTGTGTGTCAGTGAGGGTTATATGTGGACTGGTGTGTGACGGCTAAGTGGCGGCTAAGAATAGGTGGTGGTAGCGGCGGCTCAGAATAGCAATATAATAGCAGCAGCAGCAGAAGCAGCAAACACAAGGGAAAAATTGAAACTAAGACACTAGCGCCCAAAAGGGAAAAAGGGTTCAATGATCGTTGGAAGAATGGAAGTTGGGGGGAAGGGGAAGCGAAGTGGGGGAGGGGGGGGTGGCCACTTCAAAAAAAGAAAAGATAAAAGTGGGTTTGGAAAAGTCGTAGACAGGAATATGAAAACAGCAGCCAAAAAGGAAGCGGAGAGGAGCAGCGAGGGAGCAGGGGTATTTATTATTGACAAGAGACAGAGAGATGGTGCGGAGTTGCGCTGTGCGTATGGGCTGCCGACGGATGACCCGTACCTCCGGGCAAGTATTGTTAATTTGTAAGCACCTTTGCATGAGGTGCAGGTCTTGGCCGTTTCAATGAGGGAGGCACGGCTGGCCTGCCGCTCTGTGTGCAGGTCACCCATATCCACCTGCGTCTTCGGATGCGCACAAATGGTGCTCTTTTGCAGTCACCTGTTCCGGGGGCAAAAGTTCCGGCGGTCGTGAGTTTCTTCGAGGGTCTATTGTCGGGGGTGTTCTGCCCCACTCATTCTTTTGGCACGTGACTCATGCACCGGTTCCCAATGTGCAGTGATTGTGTAAACCTACACTTAAAACTGGACACCGTGGCCTTAAACTTAAACCTATACACACATACACACAAAAAAAATAAAAATAAAAAAATAAAAAATAAAAAAAATAATTCTCCTCGAGAACTGAAACACACACGAGACATTAAGCGAGGACTAAAACGGAAGCCATTCCCAATCAGGACTCGTGTTGGGGAATGTGTAACCTGACATTTCCAGTTTAAGGTTGGCCCCAGATTCTTGGCTTAAACAAGCGTCATGTCCGGTGCAAAGCCCAGTAAGGCTGTGTGGTCAGGTCATGGAGGTACGGGTTCTATATGCAAGATTCAGCGTCCGGGGCTCGCTGTGTGCAGGCTGCCGAAGAAACTTGCTGGCCGAAAAACCGCAGGCGGGTAGGCCATCATGCGACCTTGCGCATGGAACAGAGCAACTTGCGGCCGGTTTCGGGCATCGGGTAAAGTGGTTCATACGTTTCTGAAACGTCTTAAGTTTCCTACTCTATTTGCTTAATGTCTCGCTTATGCTCAATCTTTCGGACGTGCCGACGTCGGAATGCCTGCATGGACGCCCTGCAATCTCGAGGGGCCTCGAAACTGAACAATGTTCTAGGCCTGTATACCACCCTTAAACTCAACACCTAATCGACAATGCTTCCTGTATACCACATTTAGATTGGTGGTTAATCAGAATGTGGTCCTGCAGAATACACCCAGTCTCCTGCTAAAGTACCACCAGTTTCCTGTATACCACTCTGAAACTGGAGGCTTATCATCCGGATCTCCTGCACAACCCGCCGAAGTTATAGGCCTAATCATCATGGATTCCTGCACACCACGCATTAGCCTCAATCACCCAAAAACCTTTACAATGTACGTCGCCTGCACACAGCCCGCTTAAACCTTCGGCAATTTTCGGACAATAGCGCGGACTGCAGATAGTCCACGCGTCGGCACTCTCGGACGCCCCCGGAAACCTAGACAATGCCCATCTGCATATCACGCCAACTTCTGCAGAACCCAACAATGTTCCATTCCTGCATCACACTCCTTCGAACAGAGTGTCCAACTGGTCTCGTGACAATTGTTAAAGTCACTCCACTAAAACTTTTCCGAGGTGGGGACGCGAAGGGTCACGTGACATAATAATACCCCGGTTTAAACTCATCCCCGGTTCAATCTTACCCTCGTATCTACTACCTACCCTCCCCCGTATCATCTACCCCCCCGGTATTTCCTTACTCTCCGACCCTGTACCCCGGTAACCCCGGTAACCCCGTGACCCCGTGAACCGTACCGTCGTATTACAAACCAGTCTCCTTACCTGCACTACTAACTATTTATCTCTACATCCACAACCACATGCCAGATATCCGGGGCAAAAGTCTTAACCTTTTCGAGGTGGCGCACGTGACCATGAAAGTCGGTCTCGACGCACATTTTGAGCCCGTCAAACTCCAGAATGTGCACGTTCTCATGCACGTGCACGGTGGTTGAACTCCGGTTCCCCAGTAATATCTCCTGCACGATTCCCCACGATGGCCGCAGCAGGGGCAACAAACCGAGGTTCACGTGACTCACGGCTAACTCATTCACAATAGCTTTGAGGCGTGCGTTAGCATATTCATTGGACTCGTGAAAGATGTATGCTTGTATGCCGGACTGCCGGAGCTCATGATAGATTTCCGGGGAGAATTCGTCTAAACGGCCAAAAACCTTAAATTTGAAACCGTTTTCGGTAAGCCCTCGGCGTAGACCCTCGATTGACCACGGATTTATTTCCCATGCAAAAACTTGTGCCCCGTTTTTAAGATACAGGAGACTGAAATAGCCGATACCTGCATATAAGTCAAGAGCTATAGTACCGTTTAAGTTGGTGTACTGATCTAGAAGTCGTTTTTTCTCCTTTATGTTTCCCCGGGAGAACATAGTATATATTGGAGCCCAAGATTGGTGAATGCCGTTCTGGGTCACGTGACAGAAGAAAGCATTTCCGAGGTCTTCTTCCGAGGGGTTGGTGTACAAGGCCTCGGTTGGTTTAGGCCCAAAGTCCCCATATAATGGACGGATATTAAACGGGCGCCGCATGACGTCATCCTCTATAATAGGCTTATTAATGGCCAAATGTGTATAGTGATGAAATTCGGGGAACCGTAGTATTTCCTGGCAAAGGAGGTGGCCCACGTGACCTGCAAATACGGTATCCCAATTTGGATGGTCGAAAGTCAGGGCATTAAAGAGAACCATTGGAGGGTAGAGGGACCATTTCCGAGGGAGCGAAGCGGCCATTCCGGGGTCGATGTGCACGTGATGCGTTTCCAAAAATGTTTTAATCATTTCTCCAACCGTTTGTGTAGTGGAATTCTGAGAGTTTTGGGTATATGGTTGGATGAGAACCGAGGGCAGCGGGTGGAGAAGAGATTCGAGGGTAATGGGGTCTGCAGAGGAGTAGATGCAGTATAAGTTATCTTGTTTATGGATCTTTGGGACTTTAGAGAAGACGCCTGCATGCAGGAGCCGGTCCTTGATATCCTTAACAAGGCCCAGATCTCCGGTTGTGATCTGAGACATTAAAAGGAAAGAGGTGTTGTGTGCAGGTGTCGAAGAAGAATAAAAATACCCGCCATGTTTGAGCTTTGAGTTTTGAGTTTTGAGGTTTGAGAATTTTGGTGACATCAGTACCTCCGGGTAAGGTGAGGTATCATAACCGTCCAACCCTCAAAACGTCTTTTTACAGCCGTACTTAAAAAGGTCTTAGTAATAAAACAGCATGACGTTTTTTTTTTTTTTTGAGGGGGGGCAGGGGCTAGAATCTGGGATTGTGTTTTTTCTCTATAAAGGGGAGGAGGGGGTTCTGCATGGGACATGTTTTGTTTTGTTTCAGGGGCTACAGGTGTTTCNGGTTCTGCATGGGACATGTTTTGTTTTGTTTCAGGGGCTACAGGTGTTTCAAGCAAGTGCAGGAATGCATATCCCTAGTGTATATAATGGCGACGATCCCCCTGTCGATCCCCCTTAGTTATTTTTTCCCCTTACAACATGATTAATATAATAAGGGGTTTGAATCAGGTGCAGTCAAGCTCCTATGAGATCTAGGCCCAATGTGTGAACTTCATTACCTTAGTCTGCAAAATAAATACTAATAGTTTACGCAGATTATTATTGGCGGTATATTGGGCTGCAAATACGGCGTTCAGTTCTGTCATCTTACTACCGAACCATTTTACTATCAACCCATTTTACTATCGAACCATTTTACTACCGAACCTTATTACTACCGAACCATTTTACTATCAAACTACTTTACTACCGAACCATTTTTCTACAGTGTTTTTCAATACTATTTCGACCACCCTAGCAAAATTAACAACCCAATAATTCGAAAAGTTTATAAGGCAATGATTCAAAAAGTTTATAAGGCAATACTCCAGATTTAAGGGTTTAGAATATTGAAATCTAATGGAAATATCTGTGACACATTATGCCATTTGATTTGAATATCTGTGCCAAGGGGTACGTTACTTTTTTGGTTCATTTGTTTGAATAGTTTTGAATAGCACTGCATCAACCCATTTTCTATATTTACCAAAACAGTTTTTCAAGAACGACTAAACCAATTTAAAAAGGAAAGTTGAAATCCAATAATGTTACAGTGTTTTTCAAAATTATTCAAACCAGGGCTGCGAACCATTTCAAACCAAGAAGACCGAATGATTCAAACTACGCATGCGGAATTAACAAACCAAAAATTCAAAAAGTTTCGAATACCTCTAACATGCGGTTTTATACAGGATAACAAGAAAACCAGTTTAGTTCCATCCCCGGTTTAACCCTTGATTGGCTCTACATGACTTCCAAATCAAATTTAGTGTACATATGAGGCAATCTTTTATCTCCTGACCTAAGATTCTCAGAAGATTGAAATCGTCAATGTATGATAGTTGGTGGGAAACATTACATTTGATTTGAACAATTGTGCAGAAGGGGTGTGAAAGTTTTTTTGAATTAGTTGTTTGTTTGATTTTGCTAGTGTGGTTTGAATAGTTTTGAAACACACCGTATATGGTCGTGTGTTTAATTGTCATAGAAAGTGATGAAAGAAAGTGATGAAAGAAAGTGATGAATTTGATGAATTGATGAATTGATGACAGAGTGAATGACAAAGTTAATGACAGAATGCGGATGTATATGGAATCTGGTTTGAGCAGAATGAAATTGTTTATTCACCTTTTTAGATTCTACTGCCTGGTCCTTAATACTGGCTGCTTCAAGAACCTCAGAGACATACTAGTCTTGTTACCTCCTCAAGTTTTAAAGTGGCCTTAGATCCTCCTCGACTATCCATAATAGAGATTATCAGGGGTGTTGGAGGTGACAGCAAAAGTCTATGACATGATGATGAGTCAAGAGTACACTCTACAGTACACTTAAGGATACGACTACTGGTGAACTGATTAGTGGCCCTTCCAAATCTTCGGGACACCCCTAAGATTCGTTTTTGGCTATACACGGTCTAAAAGCTTAGTTGTTAGTGTCAGTTGTGGTGATTTAAGAGACCCCCTTTTTTAATTCGGATCATATTGACTTATCTAAACATCAAGCTATTCTGAAGTCTAAAAATTATATCAAGGTTGGGTGGGCTCATACTTCAAATCTTCAGATTATGCTATTGATACTTTAGCTGAAGTTAGTATCAATTAGTCCCATAATCATGTCAACCTTCTGCGACGATTCTCAACTACGTGAATCAAATTCCGAAATGAAATGTTTATGAATGGCTTAAATGTCTCATGATTCGTTTATTCTCGGTTGGATTGTCTACTCAGAAGTTGGATATATGTTCCAGTACCTGAAGTTGAGTTTATTTATTGACGGATTTCCCTGGGCTTTTTATTAACTCCGGAATATGATCCATGAGGTTGACGTTTACAATATGAGTATCCAAAGAGGATCATATTATTCATTCCTACAGTCCTGCAATGAGATTGCTGGTGTGGTTAGAGTACGATTCTAGCTTTTTGGGTGATCAAAAAAAAAAAAGGTTGGGCGGTCAATACCGAGAGAACTATCCAAGGCGACTAAACACCATGTCACGAATAATGATGAATAATTGAGTCATTGGAGTTCGTACGCTTGAACGATATCTCTATGGGAATAATGTCCACTCATTGCAGGTCTACACTTGATATATCATAACATTGCAGATATATCTGAGTATAAAACTCTCAAGGTCCTTTTTATTCATTGAACTATACTAACATCGAAGAGAATTACTTTACCTTTTATGATCTCTATCATATATTACACCATCAACTATACCAAAACAGTCTGGGATACAAAATCATGATTCAAATCATGTAACATATGACTCTAATTGTGAAAGTGACCTCCATAGGAGTCATTCTGATGAAACATTAATTGAAGCTGATAATTCTGACCCAAATACTCATCAATTATGAGGTCTACTGCATCAGGGAAAACTCCTTTAACGAACTATTATGTTCTGGGTGTACCCAGTGATACATACAAAAAGGAGGCTTGGTTAACAAATACTACTATACGTGGATGACTCATTAGTTGGAACAGAAACAGATCCCGACTATGAGTATTTCAGGAGTGCATTACAAACAATTTAGGGAAGTTCAAGTTCAAGGCTCTTAAGATGATTACCAATGGATGAGTTTTATTATCTATAAGTCTGGTTATGATATTGAAAAAAGGAAATATTGGATATCGCCAGTGCCTTCAATATGTTGTCTCCATACAATGATGATGTTCATTTCAAATGAAGTCTCCTCCACCGTTATAGCAGATTGGCCCGCCTCGTCCACCATCAGGAACTTGGCAGTACATTTCTCAAAGCCAACTGCTCAAATACAATTGAGACATCATGAAAACCTATGATTACTAAGGGATCTTATTCCGATGATTGTTCATACTATAAGAGAATGTCCATATAGTCTCATGAAGAAGCATAAACACTTTGGGAAATGTGTTTAAGTGTTTCAAAAAGTGTTCAAGTGTTTAAGTGTTTCAAGAGGAGGGAGAGTGGTCAGTGTGAATTAAAGTATTATCAATACGAGAACTCTTGGTGGATTTGGGTATTGGACATATATTGGAATACTTCAGACGGTTTAGTTCTGATTCAAGTTGGGGAAGGAAGGGAAGGAAGGGAAGAATCGTCAGGGCTCATAACCCATGAATAATGAAATTGAAGTCCTCAATGAGCATTAGTCCATTATATTACTTCATACAATCACCGGGGTTATTCCTATAAAGAGTCTTTTCAAGCCACGTTTTCTGTCCATACACCAAAACGCAACTCAGATTGCAAGAGTCATCAACGAATACAGATGACTTAACACTAACAGTTGAATTTAACCAAGAGACCAACGTGAAGTACTTATATTTTCTTTATTGAGGAGAGGATAGGAACAATGGTTTTCAGAGTGGCCACAATAGCTGGTTTCAGGAGAGAAAGTTTTCAGGGTGGCCCACAATAGGCGGTTTAAGGAGAGTTCAAAATTTCATCAGGAGAACATTCTGGTTTCTTATATTCTGGGTCTTTTAAAACGTCACGTGGCCTAGCATACTCTAAGGACTACCATAAAGGAAATACTATTGACTAGATTGTGGGAAGAAAGGAAAAAGGAATTGCATGTCTATTGCTGGCATGAGATAGCAAAAGCACAAATTACCTCAATAGGTAAAACACACCCATGATGATGAAACCAATACTAACGGATTAGGGTTCACCAAGACTAAAGAATTAGGGTCCACCAATGCCAAAGAATTAGGGATCACCAATTGTAGGTGACATTGCAGGTGACACCCAGACACAGAGGATATCTCATAATGGCTAAGAACCTTATATCTGATCAATCTAGTTCGACTTAAGTGGATCTGAGGATATGAACTAGTCTGGTTGAATGTGGTAGTGAATGCACATGGTCGGAAAGAAAAGACACATCAAATACCGTGCAACAAATACCGTGTAACAAAATTCAGTTCTTGTTAGACCTTGACTCAGGTGGTACCATGTTAAAGTTACGGGACCATGTGATCATTCATTATTGATGATACTTCCAACCAAGCAGTTCACTTAGAAAGTCAATTGACTGTCTAATGGATTGTTCAATCGACTGTTCAATCGACTGTCTAATCGACTGTCTAATCGACTGTTCAATCTACAGTTCACTTCACACTGGTGAAACGTTTATCATGGCTTTGATTGGCCATTGTCAGGATTCAAGGGGTTTATTTGAGTGAAGAAGTCACCACTAGTTCCATCATACTAGTTTGTTACTAGTAGTTTATTACTGCTAGTTTGTTACTACTACTTTGTTACTACTAGTTTGTCACTACTAGTTTGTCACTACTAGTTAGTCACTACTGACTACTGACTACTGACTACTGACTAGTACCCAAATTCCCTCTTCTTTAACCCACACGGGCCAAAACATGAAAACAGGCCAAAACATGAAAACATGACTTGAAGCAGTACCTGGCATTCGAAATTGATTAGAGAACATATGAGGATTAGAGAACATATGAGGTTATGAACTAGGTTTGAAGTGGTTGGTGACATGCAGCTCGGGAAAAAGGTTGGTATAAGGTTGGTATAAGGGGGTATGCTGGACGGGTATCTCCGCCCAAGGTGGTTGCTCCGAGACACCCGAGGCACGTCTAGGATTGTTTCGCGGAAAAAGTGGGAAGATGTGGGTCACAACGGAGACGACGGAGACGGCGGAGGAGATCATTAACTCCGCACCGTCTTATCTCCGGGGACCCCAATCCTACTCCCTTTCACTTTCCCTTTCCTTTTCCCTTCCCTCGCTTTTCTCCGAAACCCTCCCGTTTCAGGCATCTATTTTCCTGTACACACACCAGTGAATAATCACCATCTTCTTCCACCCCAAAACCCTACCTCAAAACCTTGCATTGGCCGTTCATTTTATCTCCGCTCGGCCGTTCCTTAAACTCCGTTGTCTCGCCTTCCGTTGTCTCTTAAACTCCGTTGTCCTACCTTAATTGTTCTACTTCCGTGTCGTTATCTCCGGTGCTACCACTTCATTTACTTCTTGCACCCAAAGTGGTAAGTGGATAAAAAAAATACATCCGAGGAAGAATACATCCGAGGAGAAATACATCCGAGGAGTTGAGTATTAGGATCAGGCCTAATCGGGAAATTGGGAAATCGGGAAATCAGGAAATCGGGAAATTACGTTTTTCACAACTGATAAAAAAAAGAGGTACTAGTTATGAACATTGGTATGAACATTGGGGAGTTCTAGAATTGGGCCCAATCTAATACTCAATCTGAATAATGTCACGTGAAAGCAGGAAAGCAGTGTTTAATGATTTCTATATACACATACTAACCTAATGGTTTGTTTTCAGTGTCTAATGATTTCTATAAACACATAGCTTAATGGATTGTGGTTAGCCTTCTGGTGTTTGACGATGGTGTTTCGAAAAGCCTGCCACTCTTATTTCCCCAGAGTAAGTTATTATTGAATGGTGATTTCTAAGAGAATGAATCTGAAGGGCTTTCTTAGTGTTTCAAGAGAAATCGCCAATTCCAGAGTCGCCAATTCCAAAATCGCCGCTTCCAAAATCACCTCGTTTGAATCATAGTATAGGTCCACAGTAAATGTTCCTTAGTATTTGTTCCATAGTAAATATCTCATAGTATAGGTTCATAGTATAGGTCCATAGTAAATGTTCCTTAGTATTTGTCCCCTAGTATAGGTCCATAGTATAGGTCCTCAGTATAGATCCATAGTATAGGTTCATAGTAATTGTTCCTTAGTAAATGCTGCATAGTAATGGTTCCCACTAACAAAATTAAACAAACTAATACACATAAACTCCCCCAAACAAGGTACCCAGTTCAGTTCCTCCCTTTCCGTTTTGGCCTCTTGATATTGATTGTATTGGTACTTAAAGACTCCCAAATGTAAGTACATATGAAGTAATCGACCAGATGCAAAATTCAAAGGGTTTAGAATAATGATTTCTTAATGTATTCTTCAAGGAGTCCTATTGTATTCTTCAAGGAGTCCTATTGTATTTTTCAAGGAATGAAAGTTGGTGTGAAGAACATTAAGCCTTTTTGTTGGAGAATTTGGTTGGAGATTTTGTTTGAGAATTTGGCTAGTATGGTTTGAACTATTCGGTCATGCTGGTTTGAATAGATTGAAAAACATTGTATATGTTCCATAGTATATGATCCGTAGTATATGATCCGTAGTATATGATCCGTAGTATATGATCCATAGTATATGATCCATAGTATCAGAACAATGGGAAGTATTATTAGAGAACTTCTTTAACATGAACTGGCGCTTGCACATTATACCGTGCAAGACGGGGTACAAGATGCCGGTGCTCATGAGGACGGGCTGGGTGATTATGCTGCCCGACATGTTGTTGAACAACTTTGACTTTGACCCGGTCAAGTACGAAATGCAGTTGCACTCCAAGTCGTTGGTCAAGTACAAGTCCGTCACTACCAATGGCAGCCACAAGCAAACGCCGCAATACTTGGTGCCTCAAACATCCGAGATCGATGCCTTAGGGCCCAAAGAGTCCCTCATAAGTGACCAGTGAGCAAGAAACCGGCACCAGTGAGCAAATCGAGGTGGCAGCAAAGGGTGAGCAGAGTGAGAGAAAGTAGATTGTCAGAGTGTGAGAAAGTAGATTGTCAGAGTATTCAAAAGTACATTATTGTAGGAAGTATAGTAATGGCCAAAAGCCATACCACCTTTGTAATATTCATACTGAGAGGATTCATAATACCTTCATAGCCAGGGCCTTGTTTATGGTGGATCTAACAATAGTACAGTAGTATAGTAGTATAGTAGTATAGTAGTATAGTAGTATAGTAGTATAGTAGTATAGTAGTATAGTAGTATAGTAGTATAGTA
>NKZH01002091.1:0-43363 GCA_002370695.1 Metschnikowia matae var. maris
CTTCATTTGAAAGCTGCTACTAAGCATTTCCTTTGTCCTCGACACCTCAGCAGAGCTGTTACCAATTACCAAGAGATCATCCACATACAATGCTATGAATGTTATGGTGTCCCTTGTTTTCTTCTGGTAGATGCATGTTTCATTGACAGCTCGTTTGAATCCCATTTTGCTGATCTCGTCATTAATCACTTGGTTCCACACAAGTGGGGCTTGTTTAAGACCGTATAGGGATTTGTTGAGTTTCAAGACACATTTTCCGTTGGAACCATTCTTGAGCTTTTGATGATAGCCTGGAATCTGTTTCATCAAATGGATGTGAAAACAGCCTTTCTCAACGGTTTTGGTCAAGTCAATTTTTGGTCAAGTCAATTTTTGGTCAAGTCAATTTTTGGTCAAGTCAATTTTTGGTCGGGTCAATTTTTGTACTGCGGTTGCTCTTGCAATAAAATTCAACGTGAAGAGGTGTTTCTCCCGGAGTTATGCCATGGTGACGCCATTATCTATGGCCTGTTGCACCTGGTCAAGGAAGGTGGAGATTTTAGGGACCATGGACGAGTCCGTGACTAAGTAGATGGAGTAGTCTGGAGAGTACATGGTGAAGTTCTATGTTTTTTTTTTTTTTTTTTTTTTTTTTTTTTGCTTATAGTGAGAGATGGGTCATCTTTTTATTTTTATATAGGAGATTTGGTGGGGTGTAGTTCTGGTATATACGGTGACTATTGTAGAGGATAATATCACACATCGAGTCTCTCTAAGCGCATATGCGGTTAACCGGGAAAATAAAACGTATTTCTCTCTTGTCCTAGACTCCACACTATAAACTACAACAACAGACTCATGGTTAGACTTAAACCTGTTTCTGAACTCAAAGTCGCTAGTACTTGAGCTTTCAAATAATCTAGGTATAGCTGAGACCGAGCTGGAGAAAGAAGATATTGAGGTTTTTAAAGTACTAGAAACTGATTGAGAAAGTGAAGTAGAAGTTTGGGTTAGAAGTTTGTGTTAGAAGTTTGTGTTAGAAGTTTGGGTTAGAAGTTCGATTGATCAAACTATGAAAATACGTGGAACCATATTCTATATTATTGATTTTTACATGTAAAACTCTATCTATCTTTATATTTATATAGATAAGAGAGAGAATCTTTTTTTTTTCTGATTCTATAGTCGCTTCACAGGTTTTATCAATAGATTTACAAGGTATATTATTATGTTATTCTTAGCCATATCTAGAGGTATAGCTGTAAAAACACCTTTAGCACCAGTTCCTCACTTGATGACTTGTTGTTCTTTCAGACTTGTTGTTCTTTCAGACTTGTTGTTCTTTCAGAATCACCTTTAGCTACGTCAATATTATTGGCTGGAGTATATCTTATATTACTTTTTATGTTAGATCCACAATAGGTACAACACTACTTAAAGATACAATATGGAGCCTACAATGTCCGATTCTAGTAGTGTCTACTACAAATGCCGTAACGGCGTATGACTGTCATGACATCTAATGACTCGGAGGCTCTTTTCGAACATCAAAGAACAATGCTTACTTTTGTTCTGGTGGAGAGATTAGTCAAGGTCAGAATCATCGCAAATACAGTCAAGAATATTATGGTCCAGCTAAGCTAAATTCATAGTAGTCATAGTAGTCATAGTAGTCATAGTAGTCATAGTCACCCTTATTGTTAGATCCACTATAGGTAAAAGACTTTTTATAGAGACTTCCTATTGCTGTAGTGGAGAGGTTTTCGGTTCCACAATTCGTTTCTCTCCGAGTTATATAAACTGCTTCCGTTCCTCTTTAGGAGGAACCATCAACAAATAAAAGATTTTATAGCACAAATGCATTAAAAGACCATAATAGAAACCGGAATACCTGTGTTCCATGACTGGGAACCCGCTATATGACCTAATGCAAGATCAAGCACTTCACATGAATGGCATAGTCTACCCTTTCTGTCAACGAGTACCTAGCGTGTACGGATGCAAGGTACTTCGTGGATATGTTGTATGCACAAGTGAGGCACGTACAGACAAGTGAGGCACGTACAGACAAGTGAGGCACGTACAGACAAGTGAGGCACGTACAGACAAGTGAGGCACGTACAGACAAGTGAGGCACGTACGTGTCTGAGAGGAATGGGACCTACAGACTATTATAGAACAATAGGGCTGTGTGGAACCAAAACAATAGGACCGTACCGGACTTTGACCATCAGAAGAGTATAAGAAGAGGCAGTGGCCCCGAGCTAAACTCCTTGGTCTAGTAAGGCACAACATACGTATCTCTGTATATTGTATATACTAAAAGTAGCAATGACTCGTTGATCTCCACGGGTTGGTCTCGGGAAGAGCTGGGGAATGAATCCTGCATCATGTTCAGATTCTCCATCAGATTAGATAAGCATCAATATATAGAAGTAGGGGCAGCCAATTGAAATATGGATCCCTGGAAACATAGATTGTTAATTGGTATAAGCTTTTGATAGACGATAGGAAACCGTGAAAGTGGTATAAGTGATGATGCAAGGTATAGTGCAAGGTATAGTGAAGGTATGAAGTGGTTGGTGTATAGAGCTGTATCCCCGCGCCTTCAGTGAGACACCAAGGTCCTTGGAAGTGTAACCTTTCTTTTCTTTTCTTTTCTTTTCTTTTCTTTTCTTTTCTTTTCTTTTCTTTTGTTTTGTTTTGATTACTGGCAGATTCCAATTCCACTGGTCTATGTAGTATGCCATTGTGCAGGATTTCGTGTTGTACAGTTATTTTTTCAAAACTATTCAAACCACAGTAACAAATTGAAAGAAACCAATGATTCAAAAAGTTCATAAGGCAATTCTCCAGATTTCCGATTTTTAGAGTATTGAATTCTACTGAAAATATCGGCGAACCACTACTACATTTTGTTTGAAAATCTGCGCCAAGGGGTACGAAACGTTTTGGTTTTTTGGTTTTGAATGGCTTTAAAGAAGGACTGTAAGATGCCTCCTAAAGCCAGACCCACCTCCTACCTTGAACTAAAACATTCCTCAAGTGTTTAAATATCATATCTTGATGAGACTATGAGGACAGCATCAGTATAATAAAAATATGTTAGATCCACAATGGGTAGAGCACTACGTGTTAATTTTCCGATTCATAATTCCACACTGTAGTTTGGGTCCAGTCCACCCCATCACTTGACCCTACGGAAGAACTACTTGTTCTATAGGTGGCTGAGAATCTTTTCTCAAGCGGCCCAGCGACTCGTCCGTCGTCCTGCAAATCATCGCTAGCCACTCATAGGTGGAACTGTTTCTTCTGTTTCCATCCACGCGTTAACAAGTACCTTGTATCCGTACTCGCTATGTACTCGCTGACAAAGGTTTACCATTTTCCAGAACTATTAAGGTTTTATGTATTATTCTTTTATTGGATAATAGTTTTGATTTCTAAGATCCTCAACCATCTATTTATTGTATCACCACCATCACCACTAAAATGTAATCACCACTAAAATGTAATCACCACTAAAATGTAATCACCACTAAAATGTAATCACCACTAAAATGTAATCACCACTAAAATATAATCAAACAAAAGGGAGACAAATGTTTTGAACCAGAACTAACATGATTAAACAAGCCAATGACTCGAAAAACTTTTTTCCGTACCCCTTCACATAGTCTTTTAAAAAGCAAATTTCATAATGTTTCAAACACAAAGTTCCATTAGAATCCAATTTTTTTTTCACATCTTAACTCTGGAGCCTGGTTTGAATGGTTTGAATGGTTTGAATGGTTTGAATGGTTTGAATAGTTTGAATGATTTTGAAAAACACTGTAATAATAACACAACGGTATGGAATCAGCACTAAAATGGATCACACAATAGTGTGTAATCACAATGGTATGTAAACCCCCAATGGTTATGTAATCTTCCTGCATTCAAAGTAAGTTGCATTAATATCATTTGGTAAGGAACAAAAATACTCGAGTCTTTGCATTTGCTTGAATAACTCAATCAGGTTATAACCTAACTTCAAGCATGTTTTATTCCCATTGCGCTCATTGGTACAGATGATACTCTGCAGAGAATACTTTTCGCCGTCAATAATAAAAAGTTGTCCATCCCGACTTTGAACAAAGTCCCGGACACTTTCATTGGTCTTGGCCACACTTTCTCCTCCCAATGCCTTGATGCTGGCTTGTCCATTTATAGTGATCTGGTCTAAAGTATGAGCAATATCAGATTCACCTTCCTGGATGATTCCAAGTGGCTGATGGGACCTCTGCTCAAGTGCAGGAGATGAAGCAGGGAATATAGTAGAGTCTTGTTTCTTGGAAAAGGGAAGCCAAGCCATTGCGGTGTTGATGTATTGGTGTATTGGTGTGTTGGTGTGTGGGGTTTAACTTGAGTGGAGTCCAAAAGATAAATATATATGGCGCGGGCATTATATGCAGGAAAAAGAATATATTTATATATATATATATATATATATATATATATGTAAAGGAATTGAATGTAATGTCCTTGATAAGTACCAGTATTTTTTTGGATAGTTAGAATTGGGAGACCTTTTTATGGTGTATTTGATTAGTTAATATTTTGGTACTCCTACATACTATTGTCTTTATATTGGGTAGGTAAATTATATGGTTGAAGTCACGTGAGTGGATGCGATACTAGAGAGAGAGCAACAGTTATTTATCGTCACTTGTAGTAACAACGACATTAAGTGGCACAGTAAATATCCAGAATTCAGTGTCTTGCAGGGATAAGTGACTGAATCAGAATATCTCCATGAAGTCATTCGGACATATAGTGTATGCCTCAACATGGACAAACACTATTCACTAACTGCTCCCCGGTAACCTTTCAGGCAGTAATCACTTAGTAGGAAGTCATGAGTAGAAGTAGATATATTCCATTTTAGGTCATTTCGACCATTTAGACCGTATTTTAATCATCCCAGGCTTTTCTAAATCCATATGTCACGTTTTTCTGACCATTCAGACCATTTCATGGACTTTTAACTTCACTTGTCACCATTTCGGACCATTTATAACCATCTTGACCACATTATCACCAATTCGGATGTTCTGGTATCCATTTTGACCATATTAGAATCATTTCTGGTACTTCTAAGGTATATTTCAGACCATTCCAGACCATTTCAGACCATTTCAGACCATTTATGACCATTTTAAACCCGTCTAAATCCATTTCTGACACTTGTATATCGATTTATCACGACTTTTAGTAATAAAAAGACCATTAAAAATAGGTGCTCGTTTTTCTCGTGTTATTCTGCTCCTCTCAGAATGGTGGGTGACTGTGGGCAGTGCTACGGCAAGTTCTGTACCAAGCACCACTTGTTGGAGGACCACTTATGCACAGGGTTGCCAGTTTTGCAAGGACAGTGCCCATGAGCGGATGGAAATTGGTTGGTACAGTTAAAGTTAAAGACATTTATAAAAAAAAATTTTTAAAAACGTCAAATTCTAATGCAAATTCTCGTGAATTTATAACATTTTGTCGTACCAAAGTAGTTTCTAATGTACATTCTCCTAGAATTTTTAGAATTGCATCGTATAAAAGTGGATTTTTAGATTTAAAGATTACCTTATTATGGTTTCAATGACTACTTTGATCAATCATTATGAGTGGTACTTTGCATACTACTCTTGTAGTCTTACATGTAATTATGTATATGTAACTATAGTCAGGTTCAATCAAATCAGAATCATTAATAATAGTCAGTAGTCAGTTATATGTTGGTATTACTTTGTTCACTAAGTGTGTCCCTTATCTAGATATAGATATGGCCTGTACTGCATATAGACTTAGTACAGTTAGTAGTCATTCAATTTTTTTTAACTATAGGGTATAGTACAACTGGTAATGGTAACTATATAGAGTTTGTAATAACCATAGATACTAACCAATTGAAGAGGTAGTTAATTCAGAGTCTTTTAAAATAATATTATTAGTATCAGACACGACACGAGAGAGCCATGGCTCATAACCATTCACCTTATTACACCACTCCTACTTTTTTATGCTTCATTCCAAAAAATTTCTAAGCTCATTCTGGTACTGTTCTATTTTAACACCAAAAATTAATTACAATAACCAACCAATAAATGTAGTGTTCCCTTAAAAGTGTAGACATAAGTATGTCTCTGGGTAGTGCGATACCCATATTATATACCAATGGACCTATGTATCACGGACTTTTATGTTCATAAATCATATTTTTTTGAACCATTTTGACCATATTACAATCATTTCTGGTACTTCTAAGGTAAATTTCAGACCATTTCAGACCATTTCAGACCATTTTAGACCATTTCAGACCATTTTTGACCATTTTTGACCATTTTAAACCCGTCTAAAGCCATTTATGACCATTTCAGACCATTATAAACCCATCTAAAACCATTTTAAACACTCTCTAACACTATTCTAACCATTTTTGATACCTTTTTAGTATTTTTTTATACTTTTTTTGCTTCCCTCAAAAGCACATCCTGCATATACCATCTCATAAACACATTTGATTGGTTTCATTAGCACACATAAGTGTATGTTCATATTGAAAATACCCAATGTAAATAAGTCTATCCAGACCTCCAAACCGTTTCGTCCTATTATTCACCATCTCATTACCACCAGCCCTTTCCAAGAAACTCCGGGTTTCCTCCACCCATTTGAGCAGACGGTCATACTTGATCTCTGCAGGATACTCTTGCTCCATTCGAAGAATTGTTTTCATTACATTAGTCTCTATCCGTTCCTGCATTTGCTGTTTCATATCCTCGTAAAAAAAAACTGGTTTAGAAGGGATGTGGTCTGCACACAGTGCGTTGAAGATGAAGGCATATGTATTAGCCAATCGGAGGGCTAAGAGATCCGGGGAAATGACATCCGAAAGTCCCAAAAACTTATTTCGCCGTAAATTGATATCCGAGTATCGGAATTTGCGCCGGAGAAGATTACAGTAACTGGTGTACTGTGTAGAGGTATCGCCAAGGAAGTGACGAAGCTTGAAGAGGTGCTTATATACACACAAGAGCTGCTCTCTCTGCAGGAGTCCAAGGAGACTTTCTTTGGTAAGATGTAGAGGAGGACGGCTCACCATAAGCCGTGGTCCGATTCCACTTCGGATCAAGCTCATCTTGGTGGGAGTAGTGTATAAGTTGATGAGTTAGATGTGTATCACGTGGATTGGTCACGAGATTAAAAATCACATGAAATAAAAAAACTTGTGATCACGTGTCAATTCACGTGATCTTTTGAGGCTGCAATTATGTTTCAAGATTATAAACCGAATGCAGTAGTTTCAGTCTTAACCCTTGCGTCATGCAGTTTCAGGTTGTGGTTTTTGTGTAACATATGCAGCTTCATGTATTCATGCATCTCCGTGTTTCATGTTCGAAACCATGTTTCAGGTTTAGGGGGCATGCACTATATAAATGGCTGCAATCCGCACTCTCCCCACCATGGCCAACAAGTTACTTTTACAGCACGGCCCCGAGGTTTTCGGGCTAGAGTATTCGGTAACTCTTAGACTGAATGTTGGTTTGAAAATGGATCTTGAAAAATGTCAAGGTTCAGGTTCAGTGAAAAAGGACTCTCCACAGGATTCAGAGACTAAGGAGCCCAAGGAGTCTGAAGAGACCCAGGAGATTAAGGAGACTAAGGAGACTAAGGAGACTGAGGGGACTAAGGAGGCCAGGGAGGCCAGGGAGTCTAAGGAGACTAAGGAGACTGATAATGAGACTGACGGGCCTGATGAGACTGAGAAGAC
Organism: Metschnikowia matae var. maris; assembly: GCA_002370695.1. Taxonomy (NCBI): domain Eukaryota; kingdom Fungi; phylum Ascomycota; class Pichiomycetes; order Serinales; family Metschnikowiaceae; genus Metschnikowia; species Metschnikowia matae. The sequence continues at coordinate 7,784 of NKZH01002091.1, forward strand.
TAAGGTGTCTGAGCACTCCAGTTCAGAGTCCCAGAAGGTTCGTTTGAATGAAGAGATGCCAGAGAGTCCACCACTCTTTATAGAGGATAGTCAGAGTCAGCCAGAAACATCAACAAGTCCAGAGAAAAAGGGAGAGAATGATGAAAGTGACAAACTTGAAGATGGATCAGATATTATGGAGGTGAGCTACAATGTATACAATAAGCGGGAAGACACAGGTGAAGATGGAACTTTTGTTTGTCAAAAGAATAAGGGGGTTGTGGATTTGGAGATCCCAAGTACTCCAATTGAAATCATTGAAGTTGACGATCTTGACGTTAATCTGACTACACAAGAAAAGGCTCACCATGTGGATCTAACTCCTGATGAGTTTCATGGACTCGACTACTTTAGACCTCCAGACATGGACCTTGGGCCTGACCATAATGGACTCACAATGGTTTCGGAAGACCAAGGTTATGTACTTGGGAGTTCTGATAATGATTCTGAATCAGAGTCAAGTGGTGTCAAGAAAAAGCGATTGAAACCAGCTCAAAAACAGGGGGAAAAAACTGAACAAGCTTATTCTAGTTTTGAAAGTCCAGGAATTGTTCTAAAGAGCGAAGATGACTTGTTTGGAGATTTTAGTCGAAGTCCTGAAAGTGACCTTGAGACTGAATATTCTCAACTGAAAAGTGACCAACTCCAAGAAGAACTTGGATCCAAGGTTAAAGATGATCTCCATTTTTCCCCAGCCATTGACCTTAAAACGGAATATCAAAAAGATCTAAAAGAAGAAAACGATCTAAAAGAAGAAAACAATTTTAAAGAAGAGAGCGACCTTGAGACAGAATATTCACAACAAAGTGATTTTGGTGGATCTCAAGTCAAAAATGAAAGTGCTCCAGTTCCAGAATCCAGCTTCGTGGTTCCAGATTCTGCTTTGAAGGTATGTTAAACACTTCTTTCCCATGAATCTACTAACCCAAGTTATCGGTGACATTATCAGTGAATGGAAGAAAAAAAGCCCAGGACTCGGAATTCTTCCGCATGTTTGCAGGTCTGCTTCGGGAGTCGTTGATCTGGCCAGAGCTCATGTACACTCTTTCCGAATCACCTGAAGTATCAAATTTTGAACAACTGCTCATTCTTAAGTGTGATTTGTTCAATCCCATATTGGACGATATGAAACACGTGGAGAATTTGCAGTATTTAAAGGAACTCCGACTCGATTTCGAATACTGGAGCCCCAATTCTTCGGTCATGGCCGAGGATCTCTTTGATAAACTTCAATATCTCATGACATCGTTTTTGATCAATATGGAGTTCAAATACCCTTTTGTTTTTTCCTATTTTGGTCGTCGTCTTTTTCGCATCAACTATGCTACCAATCTCCGAACAGTTGCCATTTTCGGAACACCTTTGGATAACCTGCTGGAGCCCGATCGTCATCAAGTGTTGGAGCTAGTGCTCCGGAAATTCCAAAACGCCATTCTCTATGAGTTTAACACGTTGAATATCATGAAAGAATGTGATATGAAGTACCACCGGGCCGCTGCATGCAGGAAATACATGATTCTGCAAAAGAAAAGTGATCGGATCTCCATCAAGTCTACAGCCTACGACATGAGGGTTTTAAAAGGGGAGTTTGAAGATTCTTAGAGAAAAGAATTCATGATGAAATCACAGATCAGAAAATGGGTCAGAAATGGAACGTTTCGAGATGAAAGGTTCAGAAATGAAACTTCCGATGTGGGGAATTCAAAAGGAAATGGTTGGAGTATCTTAAAAAAGCCTGCTAAGATTTTAACATCTCTTCCAAATGAGATCTTCGAAATGATTGGCATATTTGGATCGAACAACCCAAACCCCAAACCCCAAACCCCAGGCCAGAAGTGTGCAGGTGTGCAGTTCAATATACAGTCCAAAGAATACCGACGGCTGTTCTTTTGGTTTGCATACTTTTTCCGATTCCAAATTCCGGACTATCGGAGATTATGGAGAGTCATTTAGTGGTTCATATGAGGAGTGATTATGGGGTTAATAGAAGTGACTATGGAATGATTGTGGAGTGATTGTGGAGAGGACCCTTTACCCTTTACTGCGGCTCCCCCGACGGGCTTGTCTGCAGGAACGTTTCAATTTGACCCGATGCGGAATTTTGTAAACACAAGTGGTCTCTACCATCACTTCTCCTCCACGCGTCAATAGCAACTCCCAAACCCACGGAGATGTCCTTCTTTCAAAACTTCAATACCCATAGCTTGCGCACCACGCGCGGGTTTAAGATGAAGCCCGGAGCAACGGGACCCACGCAACAAACCGGGGCTGCGCTGGCTTTTCCTCCATTGCCCAAGGACCAGCTTTTCTCCCCTGAAAGCAACCACGCCCAGGCCCCGAACCCCGACATTTACCCCACCATCCATAAAAACGGCAATGTTCAAAGTGTTACATCTCACAAAGATATACGGAGCTATGCTGAGCAGACCTTGGGGTCCGATAACGCGTTGATCGATGCAGTGAAACTCCCCAAAGGTGAGGATATCAACGAATGGTTGGCCGTGCATGTGGTGGATTTCTACAACCAGATCAATATGCTATACGGCACCATCACGGAGTTTTGCCTGCCGCAAACGTGTCCCCGGATGATTGCAACTGAAGAGTACGAGTACTTGTGGCAGGACACGACGGCTTCGGGTAGCGGAGGGGCCATGAAGAAACCCGTGTCGCTTCCAGCATGTGAGTACGTGGAGAACCTTATGAACTGGATCCAGAATTTTTTCGACAACGATAACATATTCCCATCCAAGATCGGGGCCCCCTTTCCCCAGCAATTCCCCAATTTGGTCAAGACCATCTTCAAACGGCTCTTACGGATATATGCACATATCTACTGCCACCATTTTCATGAAATCTCCGAGTTGGGTTTACAGAGTCATCTTAATACCAGTTTGAAGCATTACGTTCTTTTTAGCAACGAATTCGATCTCATCAACCGCAAGGACTACGGTTCACTTGAGGATTTGATCCATACCATGTTGAGGTCATAAACATGATATTGGGTCATATTTATTACTCGGTCTAATTGGATTTTCTGGATTAACCATTTTTTTTGATGGTCTATGGATACTGATGGTCTATGGATACTCACTCAAGCAGCGAGTGACACTGAAATCATGGGTATAATCGATACTTTTCCAAGAGATTATGGCCAAGCAGTGATTCTCTCATTGGGTGAAGTTTTTGGTGATCAGAAACTCCATTGTGAAAGCTGAAAAAGACGTTTAGACTTTCCTATTAGACCAGTCACTACTTCTATAATTGGGGGATCTCAATCTCATTGGTTCTAGAATGGTACATTTATCAGATCAACAACTCTACAAGAAACAGCAGGGTACTTACGGTTGGAGCTCAAAGAGAATAGTCTGGAATTAAGGTTGATTTTTAGAAGAGAAGCTCTACCGGTTGAATTAATTATTTATGCCATGTTCAAACACACACGATGTGAACATACTGGAACATACTGGAACACACTGTGAACACACTGGAACACACTGTGAACACGTGACAGTTCTAAAGGATACTTGGTGGACACCAAGAAAACTTACTCAATCAGTCAGCACATATAACAGCAAGTCTTTTGAGCTACTTTTGGAAACGATAAGAGGTTGATATTGTCCTTCAGGAAGATTGTAACTCTTTGGTATGGTTCATATGATCTATATTTAAGGGGTGAGTTTTCTGGTTCAAGAGGACGAGAAATGGCACCAGTTGGGAAGAGACTTAGTCGAAAAGGACAGACTCTCAAATTGGAGATTTGGAGTTTAACTAGTTGAAATTGACTAATTGATTTACATATGGTCATGGAATCGACCATGATCAATATTCCCGATGGTATCAGTTCGTTAAGTGATATGAATATTCATATGATCTACAATTGATGAATATTTAAGTGATCTAATGTTGATGACAGGATACAGATTCTCATAAGGTTGATGATTATCATGGAGATTCAACTATTTCTTCCATTGATGAAGTCTCAGGAAAATCTATGGGCCTGGATTGTGGAAGATAATGAAACATCTATGAACATGCAGTCTACAGTTGATGAAACCTTATTATATGGATATGGATTTACTATTGAAGTGATGATTCAAGGATATCAATTACTCTAATTGTCATGATATCAACTAGTGGTCATGGTAGAAGTGATTATTATATTCTACATGATATATGATGATATGGTTCAACTACTTCCTTTGGATCTTGGATATTGACTTTATGATGGCTAGTGTGAGGAACGGAGGAACGTTCGACTTCCATACGATTCAAACTGATTACAAGTTAATGACGCAATGAAGACACAGAGCAAATGTGTGAAATGTGTGATGGACAACATCCAGGAAACCCACCACTACATTTCCAGCATTCAACAGAATGCTTTGTGACAATGAGTTAGAGGCATAACATGCAGTGCACCAAGAAGAAGAAGAAGAAGAAGAAGAAGAAGAAGGGAGTTATGGCACAGGATTACTATGACATCCTGAGAAATCGGAAAAATCCAGAAACATGATGATCATGTCCTTTGTGGTATGGAGCTCGTGGGTAATTTTCTCAGTCAAGGTTTAGATTAATAAAGTCTAGCCCTTGACTTTCGCTTGCTTCATCACTATTACTTCATTCAGTCACTTCATTCAAATGCTTCATTCAGTCACTTCATTCAAATGCTTCATTCAAATGCTTCATTCAAATGCTTCATTCAAATGCTTCATTACTATTGCTTATGATTTCTGCTTATGATTTTTACTTATGATTTATGCCAGAAAGGATATTAAGAATACCTCAGAGACAACATGACGACTAACAAATCTACAATGTGTGGAGTGAAACATTATGAAACATTATGAAATTATGTTGATCTTGGTTTCTGATCTCATTATGGCATTACTATGGTACCACTATGTTGAAGGGTAACTAGTGGTTTTATTTAATTGTTAAGCCTTTAATATTAAGGATGATACTTGGATGATACTTGGATGAGATTTACCCGAAAAAACCAATTGTGGTGATGGATCCTAGACCAACTCCACCTTTGCTATCATGCAGAGATGGTCAGAAGGATAAGTATTTGGTTGAGGAAGGCCAAGGCCCATTTCGGAAGATTCTGGCATACGGAGTAATTCCAAAAGCTTGATTCCTGTTTGGGAAAGCAACTGGGCAGGGCTCCGAACCGGCTCTTTACAAAACACGAAAATATAATCGAGCAAAGCCACGAAATCATCACACCAGTTGGAAAAACGTGGTTCTCCAATATATGGTTGAGTATTATTCCTGTGGACCTGCACATAACCCATCAGATATAAAGAACAAGCACTTATCAGGTTTTTTTGTCGCCATTCACATAACAAGTTAAAATCTTCAAGAGCTTTTCCAGAAGCAAAGTAGATTTGAGGTGCCACTTCCGCGTCACGTACAGGACAAACGAAATTGTAGTCACGTGCACAACATATAGTTCGACGCAGTTGTAAATTTGAAAATGCCAGTGAATTAGTAAGAAACTGATAAGGAGGAAATTCTGGATCAGTATTAAAATCTCCTGCAACAAAGTTATAATATGCAGGTCCACCATAATCAAGTTTGAGCAGGGCTTCAAATGCTTCAAATTCTCGTAATAGAATATGTGCTTGGCGACACCGTTCATATGAGCCGAATGGATGCCAAAAAGCGTGGGTTGTTCCAACCACAATGCCATTTTTTGTTCCTGGACTTTGGGTACTTGGACTTTGGGTACTTGGACTTTGGGTACCTGTGCTTTGGGTACCTGTGCTTTGAGAATCCGGGGAATTAGGGTTAGAGAATCCCGGGGAAAACGTTAGGTACACGAAAAGAGCCACATTTCCAGTCCGGGTCGTGCATGGAAGACCTTCGGTAGTATCATAATCAACCAATCGTAGACACTGGAATTCGAATTTCGCCCTTTTATAAATAATTGCCACGCCATGTTGTTTGGTCACATGTGCATGGAACGTGGCCGTGTACCCAAGTTTGAAGAGCTCTGGTTTCCAATACGAATACCAACGGTCTTCGTCGAGTTCCTGCACACAGAGAAGGTCCGGATTATAGTATTTGATTTCAGCAAGAAGTGCTTTGGATCGACTAGCCCATTTGAGGGCCAGTCCACTATTCCGGAATTGCGATCGACGGGCCAATGCCTGTGCCAACATATTATAAGTCATGATAGAGATCTGACGTTTTGGGGACACAGTCAGATCTGGTGACAAAGTCAGATCTGGTGACAAAGTTAGTTTAGGAGGGAGACTCAGATCCAGAGAAATTTGGAGATCCGAGGATAAACCCACAGAAGTATTTGTATCTATTTTATCTGAAATCTTAAGCTTGGATATATTTATATTGGAGTCAAGATCCGGGATTTTAAGCATAGGCCTCTGAAAAAACGGAAGCAGAGGATCCTGATGAAATAAATCTTCATGAGGTTTTGTCAAGTTATTTAAATATGGTTGGTATGTCAAGTTATTTAAATATGATTGGGAATTGCCTGCACACGAGTGTTGTATAGAGTTAACCCGATTATTTTTTTGGGGGGAAGAAGATTCATAACCACCATATTTATCATTTGTTTGACCAAGATTTCGAGTCGGACTTTGAGTTTGACTTTGGGGTTGACCTTGTGTTTGACCTTGCGTTTGTCCTTGTGCTTGATTGGGTAAAGACATGCTAAAGACGAATGTAGGTAGCGGCAGAATCTAACCTTAAGTTTAAATATTAGTGCGAGTACGAGTGCGAGAGTGCGAGTGCAAGAAAGAGTGCGAGTGCAAGAAAGAGTGCAAGAAAGAGTGCAAGAAAGAGAGAGTGCAAGAAAAAGAGAGTGCGAAAAAGAGAGTGCAAGAAAGAGAGAGAGTTCGTGTCTTATGTACAGTACACAACAATAAACCTAAATTAAAGTCATTTAATTTCTATGAATAATTTTTATAAATTAAGTTGATTTTAATAAAGTTACAGTGTTATTCGAAACGATTCAGACCTAAACGACAAACGATTCAGACCACACTAGCAAATTTAAACAGACCAATAATTCACAAAGTTTCGTTTCGTACCCCTTGGAACATCCTTTCATACCAAATAGCGTAATGCTTCACACCAGGTTTCATTTCATTGGATTAACTATATTTGAAATCTTAAATCTCTGGAGGATTGCCTAAATCCCATTAAATCTTAATTTTGCATGATGAAAAAATGAAAATCACAAACATTAAAAATAAAAAAAAAAAAAAAAATTGCCTCTTATAACTATGTTCACCTTTGGTGTTATGTTCTCTATGACGTATGTTGTCTTAGCTCTTATATTCGTTGATGGTTCCTCAAGGGAGGAATCGAAGTGGCTTATATACCTTTGAGAGAAACGTGTGACCGAAAAACTCTCCACCAGAACAATGGGAAGCAATGTTCTGGAATGTTCGAAAGAGGGCCTTGGTTTCACGATGTTGTTACAACAATCAAATGCCGTGTCACGGCATTTGTACTAGACACGACTAGAATCAGACATCGTAGGCTCCATATTGTATCTATAGGTAGTGTACTACCTATAGTGGATCTAACATTTGGTCTTTGGTGTGATTAAAATCTTTACTTTCACTTTCAAAACTTAAGTTTTTTTAGTACATTATCGTACAGTGCTTTCCAATATCATTCAAACCACATTAGCAAAATTAAACAAACCAATCCACATAAACCCCCGAAACAAGGATACCATACCAGTTCTTGTGCCGTCACTGTTTGACCCTTAATTTTGATAAAGTTCTCTTTTATAAGAATGTTGATTCCAATGAATTTTCTGGCAATTCCGAGATCTTTCATCTTGAAGGTGTTTCCCAATAAAGTCTTAATTTCGTTGATATTGGAGATATCCTTACCAAAGATAAGTAGGTCATCAACATAGAGAGCTATTAGAAGCTTCTTAGATGTGTTTTGAAAAAGACAAGGTTCATTCAGACAATTTTTGAATCCAAATTTCTCAAGTGTTCCCTTAATGGTCTGATGCCATACTAATGGTGCTTGCTTTAAACCATATAGGGATTTGTTGAGTTTGTAAACATAGTCAGTTTTCTTAGCATCTTTTGTTTGAGACGAACTGTTGTCGTAGCCAGGAGGTTGTTTCATATAGATCTCTTCATGTAGATCTCCATTCAAAAAAGCAGTTTTAACGTCCATTTGGTGTATTATCGCCGTTCCTTCTGTCATCGCCAATTTGTTGAGAGTACGTTTGCTAACTATTTGCTTAAGAAATGTTCCGACCAGTTTGCACGGAACGCTTGGTACTTACGTGAACAGGAATTGTTTCCAAGGCGGATGCAGCTCCGGCCATTAAAGATTTCATTGACTCCGTCTCGGTTGACACCCATGGTGACTCCGACCGTGATGACAATTTCAGTGACTGCGACGACGATACTTTGAGCTCTCTGGGCTCTCTGCCCACTCCCCTCTCTGTTCTGAATCGGTTTGGTTCCTTCAAGAAGAGAATCATTGTTCACTGTCTTAATAGCACCTTCATTATCACAGAGCACTGTGCACTTGTGCTTGTGACCTAGTTCTTGAAGTAGGTTTGATATCCACTCTAGTTGACCAACGGTAACTTGGAGTGCTATCATCTCAGCGTCTGTTATCGATCCAAACTTCAAACAATCTCTACAAGCTCGACTACAGCTGCTTGTTGGTGTACATATGAGACAATCCTCCAGAGTTTTCAGATTATCAAAATACTGAATTCTTTAATGTATGAACGTTGGTGTGAATCGTGAACCTTTATACCATTTGATTTGAAAGTCTGTGCGAATAGGTGGGTAGAACCATATTGAATTATTAGTTTGAATAGTTTTGAATAACACTATACATTATCACCTCGCGAAGGTGAGTGGTCACGTGAGTCAGGAACTTAATAAGGTCAACTCTAAACGTTCAAAAAAATGAAGCTCCTATAATAAAAACATTAATTGTTAAAGTTGAATGTTTCAATGCCATTGCCAATTTCCAGAAATGTGAACACTTTTTTTCCTGACTAAAGTTTTTTCCATACTAAAGATTTTTCCATACTAAAATTTTTTCCATACTAAAGATTTTTCCTGACTAATAAGACCCTTCGCAAGTGTGCGTATTTCTCCACAGTAAATTGATTTACAGTGTTTTTCATAATCATTCAAACTAGTCTCCAAGTTTAAGAGGTCAGAATATTAAACACTTTTTAATGAAAGTTGATGTGAAACATTCCGCCATTTGGTTTGTAACACTATGTGAATGAGAACAAACCTTTTTTTCAGTTATTGGTTTAATTTTGGTAGCTCTGACTCCAAACATTTAGTCACCTGGTTTGAATAATTTTGAAATGCACTGTAAAAGTTATTATAGCTTATAGTTCCATGTACTGCATTTGGGAGTCTTGCAATACGGAACAGAAACTGAACTGGGTTTATTGTTATCCTGTATAAAACAACTTTTGGAAGGGGCTATGTAATTAGTGAATTATTGGTTTGTTTAATTTTGCTAGTGTGGTCCGAATCATTCTGTCGCGTAGGTCTGAATCGTTTTATCGCGCTGGTTTGAATCGTTTCGAATACAGTGTTTTCCAAAATCATTCAAACCACACTAGCAAAATTAAACAAACCAATAGACCTAACCCCCCAAACAAGGAAACACAAGGAAACCAGTTCATGTTCCGCCCCTGTTTGACCCTTGATTGGTACTGCAAGACTCCTAAATGTTGATGTACATAACAGGCAATCCTACAGACTTAATATTATTGAAATATTGAATTCTTCAATGCATGAAACGTTGGTGTGAACCTTTATGCCATTTGATTTGAAAGTCTGTGCGAATAGGTACGAACCATATTGAATTATTGGTTTGAATAGTTTTGAATAATACTGTAACTCTGTATCGCAGTCACTCACGTGCCTTTGGTCATGTGAAGGCTTACCACACTTCAATATAAAAAGGACAAGCTTCTGCTATTTTATAATACCACCAAAAAAATATACATCACCAAAAAAATATACATCAACCGAGGGAGAATATACCAAGATGTCTCCTCATACCAGACCCACACACCAGAACCACCAATATAATTAGTGTAGAGGTACTGATGTTCACCAATGACTTGGACTGATTTCTTTACAATTTCGTCCTTTTCCATTCCGCGCGCGCTTTCCATCTGAGAACACCTTACCATAGTCTTAGTCCTCAACTACATCCAAACCACATCCACAACCACAACCACTAGTATAAGCGTCGGAGTTACACTTCCATTTCAGTTTCGTTTCAGTTTCGTTTCAGTTTTGTTTCAGTTTCGTTTCAGTTTTGTTTCAGTTCGGAATTCAATCAGGGCTCATATCTACTCATATTATCTGTGACTTTTTTATCTTCTTGAAGGGTGATATACACGTACCGACAGACTACCCTATATATATATAGTTCAAGATTGTTTCAGGATTGTTTCAGGTTGTTTCAGGTTGTTTCAGATCAGTTTCAGGTTGTTTCAGATCAGTTTCAGATCAGTTTCACAATTGTTTATAATTGCTTTAGATCAGTTTCAGATCAGTTGCATAGTCATTTGAGGTTGTTTCACCATACGTCTGAATTGCTTTAGATTTATTCTTGTGTCAGATTCACCTTCAATTAGTTCAGTGGTTCCATATCTGTTTAGTCCAGAGACAGTTTCAGAGTTGTTTCAGAGCTGTTTCAGATTTTAGACTTGTTTCATATCTGCTTTAATCCAGTCATAGATTTGTTTCAGTCAGTTCAATCAGTTTCATATCGTTCAGAATTGTTTCATATTTGTTTCAGACTATCTCAGACTGTTTCAGACTCGGATTAGACTTATTTCAGACTTTCGAGTTGTTTCATTCATCTACAATTACTCCCATTTTTAACAATTAATCATGTCGGTGGAGACGATCTACCAACAAATAGACGGGCTCTATATGCAGAGCATGGAGCAGATTAAAGGTTTGGGCCAACAAGAAGTTTCGGAACTGTATGATGAGGCCCGGACGGAACGGGTGAAAAAAACAATTGGGTATCTTCAACAAATGAGTGGACTTTTGGAGGTCGCAGGGCTCCTAACCAAGCAATTGCCTCATGCGCTTGTTCAACAGGATTTTCTTGCTGATCGGCTTGATGTTTACCGGAGCAAGTATGGGCATTTACGGGAAGTGTTGAAGAAAAAGCAGCTTGAAAATTATGCTATGGAGAGTGAATTTATTCATCAGCAAAGGCTTCGTCAATACGAAATTGATCTAGAGCGTACTGCAGAAAGTGAAAACACTTCAAATGATGAAGAAAAAGGAGCAGAAGAAAAAGAGGGGGAAGAAGGCGAAGGCGAAGGCGAAGCCGGAGAAACTGGATTGGGAGTTGGAGAAAGCCGAAAAAGACTTTTTTCAGGTCGGTCCACAAAACAACCACAAAAATCCGTGGATGATCAACTTCTACAGCAAAACAAAGACATTTCTTCGTCTCTCCGCAAATCAAAACAACTCATGACCATGTCAATTATGCAAACAGAACTCAATATCGATACTCTCGATCAGCAATCAAAGGATCTTCGCAAATTGAATGACAAATTGGTGGATTTGGATGATCTTTTGGGTAAGTCCAAACAAATCGTGCGGTTCATTGAAAAACAAGACAAATCAGATAAAAGACGCATTTACTTTGCGCTTGGTTTCTTGGTGCTTTGTTCAGTTTATGTGTTATACCGAAGGGTATTGAAATTGCCACTTCGGATCCTCATGTGGACGTTTTTGAAGACGTTTGGAATATTGCATTGGGTTTCGGAGAAGACTTTTAAACCTGAAGGTTCTCTAGGAAAACCTGCATCTTTTGAAGCCACATCTTCTGAACTCAACATCAAAGGGTTTGCAGAAAGTACTCCTGTTTTGGAGACATTCCTGGAGCTAGTTCCAGATTCTTCTGGTATTATGGATTCGGATTTGGCTTCTGGTATGGACTTCAACACGCCGTATGTGCAGGAGATCCATATGACACAATCAATGATGACATGGACTCCTGAATCCAATGAAGTTGAGGATGGAAACACAGTGGAAGGTGAAGAAGGGATAAAGGAGGATGGAATTCTGGAACATTTGATTGAACTTGAGTCAAAGAGAGTCAATGAAGCTAATGAAGCTAAGGAAGCTAAGGAAGCTAAGGAAGCTAAGGAAGAGGCTCATGAAGAGACCAGAAAAACTAAGGATGAAGATGATGAACCAGAAAAAGCTGAACCCATTGAAATCATTGAAATCAATGAGACTCATGAAGTTGATGGAGTTGAAATTGCTCCTGAAGATGTCATTGATGGAGTTCATCTGGTTGGTGAAGATGTTGATGAAGTTGAACTCGATGGTGGTGAAGTTGGTGAAGTTGGCATTGGTCATGATGGAATTGAGCAGGCTCAAGAGGCTTTTCCTTATGAAGAAAAGGAACTGGACGAAACCGAAACAGAAAGGGAACAGGAAAACCTTGAAACCAGTGAAATTGATGATTCTGAAAATATCATTCTGGAAAAAGATTCAGTTGAAAGTCCAAATGGTGATAGTATTCCTATCGTTGAAGACCATAACGACATAAAAATGGTCGATGCAAATGCTCATGATGAGCTCTAACATCAAAAGAATGAGAATAAATGAGGATGTTCATCCGATTGGTGACAGGAATGATATGACAGGAAAGCGCCAGGGAATGACAGAAAAGTGATTCTAGAATAATGATAGAATAGTAATATAATCAAACTGGTGCTGTTCTGTTCTGCTCTGTTCTGTCCTGTGTCTTTTTGTGCAGTTTTGTAGCGTGGAACCATTGATTCTGACAAACACATTAGTTGATACACTTAAATCATTTTTGTGGAGAACTCGAGGGATTGGATCTTGGACACTTGAACGATATTGTCTTTTTCTTTTTTTTTCTTCTCGCCTTAGCCTCACTCAAATCTGGGGTCCAATACACACTAATTTTAGATTTCAGGGGTACCAATGCATAGTTATTTCTAGCTTTCAAGAATTTCAAAACAATGCATTTGTTGTTTATTTTGGCACGATATATTGTAATTTCTGTGCTTGTATTCTCTCGCTGTCAAAGCGGTTTCCATGCGTATCCCTGCCCAACTTCTTCTGCATCTCTCTCGTTACACTGCCGGGCTCGTGCGGCTATGTACTGAGAATTCCCATTTGGTCTGGCACCAACGACTGCTTGGTCAGAAAAGGACAACTTTTTTAGAGAATTTCGACTCACTCAATTGGTTTTCAAAGTAGCCAATCGTTCTTGGCCAATTGTACCCCAGACAATTGTACCCCAGAGAAATTGTATCCTTTCTAAATACTTTTCAATGTAAGGAAGCACTCAATGATATATCAGCTGTTAGGGATGAAGCCAATATAAGCATCTGTACTTGTCAAGGATCAAATTTGCTCTCATCAATTTACCACTATTTTTTCATTTCATCATTGTCACTAGTTATAAAAATTGACTTCAATTTCTAGGACAGTATCCTTGGTTGAAGGGGGGATGGGCCCATATTTATACCCTTGGTGTTTGACACCTGAAACATGCTAACACACACAAATGCACACAAATGCACATAGATGCATATAGATGCACACAAATACAGCAAAACAAAACGCCCCACAACGGGTGTTTCATGTTTCAAGTATTAAACGGGGTGAGCGTGTGTGGGGGAACAATGCTTGGCGTCAGTTGCTGCATCATGCATAAAGATGGCGGCGTAGTAATATATAAGTCAAGCCCCCCCTCTTCAAAACCAGTTTCCTTTATTATTTAAAATCCTAGTGAATACACATGCAGCCTATCTAGAAGGTTCTACCAATGATTAAGAGCTCGTCAGACTCTTTGTTCTATAGTTCCTGGGGGCAGCTTTTTGGTGAGTGCGAAGTGGCTGCAAATATGGACTCTTTTTACAGCCCTCCTTAATCCTCATGACCATGAAAATGAACATGAACATGACCATGACCATGAAACAAAAACAGGAAACAGAAACATGGAACATGAAGATAAAACATGAAACACAAATTCACTGTGCATCTTGCATATGCAACGGGGTTTAGAATACCCTATATCCTGAGGTATATAAAGAGCCAATGCCCCGACACTAGAGAGAATTTACCTACACTTCCAAACACACCAAACCACACGACTGATAAGTCTTCATAATACATGAGACAGTGGATGGACATACAGAGAGACTGAGAGATACAGAGAGAGAAAAATTAGCATAACAGTTATCTGCTAAGACTTAAGGTTCCTTCACTACATATGATTAATTTTCTGGCCGTATGACGACTGCTCAAAACAATGGGGCCGAAGTCCTTCCTACAGAAGCTTATACCGGAAATATACAAGCAGAATACCGACCAATACTACCGACCACTTCTGAATACTGACTACTGACTACTGACTACTGACTACTGACTACTGACTACTGACTACTGACTACTGACTACTGACTACTGACTACTGACTACTACTACACTATGAAGTTCTGAAGTGTTTACATATCTTGATGAAACCATATGGTCATTGTCTTAAGGTACTAGTCAACCACTGGGTGTCACTCCTTGGTTAATCTCAGGCTGTCCTGGTGCCGCAACTGTCGTTGCGGATCTGGCGTTATCAAATCTTCAAGAAAACAACATATCGATTTTTTCTGCTATTGACCTCCAGAATTGGTTTAAGTGTTATGATGATATTGGGTAGATACAATAAAGTTTCTTATTCATATTATTATTACTTTAGTTTACTTATCATGGCATTACATCAGACTAGTACTGAAGTGTACTCTAGTGAGTGACATGTGGACAAGTCAAGCCCCAGTCTCTCCCACAGATTCATCTGTCTAGGTACCAGTCTAGATCTTTTCGACCTTCACAGAAGATCCGTCGTTCTTGGAAGACTCAAGAGCAGCAGCCACAATGGCCAAGTGGTGGAAAGCCTTGGCTGGGGGCACAGTGACCTTGGTCTTATCCTTGGCCTCCACAGCAGCAGCGAAGTTGACAAACTCCTCTCTGACGGCATTGACCTCATCGATCTCAATGACCTGCTTCTCAGAAGCTTCTTGGGCAGTGGATCCGGTTTGGTAGGTCACGGTTGGCTTTGGCAAAGAAGGCGAGAAGTCATACACGATGGAACCATCCGTTCCAAAGATCGTGAAGCTGGTGGACTTGTCGGTGGCACCGAAAGCAGAACCATAGGTGAAGGTACCAATGACACCAGAATCGAGTTTCAATGTGGAGTACAAAATGTCGTCAGTGCCCGATTGCTTTCTGACCTGTTTGGTGTGTGCACTGATCGAGTCCACCTGGCCCAAGATCTCCGTCAACAAGGCCAACTGGTGCACTCCTCCATCACTCAAGTATCCTCCAATGTGCTCAGGGTTCATTCTCCATGACGTGGTGGCGTACTTGTTGGCAGAGTTCCATGGACCCGTGGATCTGTAAGTGAAGGAAATCACGTCTCCGATCTTGGGGAGAATGTCTCTGACAATACCAATGCTCTTGAAGAAAGCCCATTGCTCCCAGATTCCAATGGGGATATCGGTGGAAGCAGCGAGCTTCACAATTTCACGTGCTTGCTCCATGTTGGCCGCAATGGGCTTCTCCACACCAATTGGCTTGCCATTCTCCACAGCAGCCTTGATGATGTCGAGGTTGGACTGAACAGGCAACAAGGCATCCACAAAGTCCACGTCTTTGCTCTTGAGCAAGTCCTCCACCTTGTCGAAGACATTGGCCTTGTCAATGCTGGCTTTTTCTGCAAACGTCTCGGCCTTGCTCTTGGTTCTGTTGAAGGCGGCGGATGGTTTCAAGTTGTCAATGGACTGGATCACTGGCAAGTGAGCATCTGTGGCGAAGATTCCTGTTCCGACAATTCCAACGTTCAAAGTCATTTTGTTTTTCTTTTGGGGTGCTATGAGATTATTGGCTTTCTGGGTCTCGACGTGCGAACTCGTCCTTTTATAACCCCCAACTCCCGTGGGGTTCTCATGCACCTAGACACCCTCACGTTTTGACACAAATTTTCCACCACAACCAAGGTGCTCAAAGGTTGGGAAATTAGCCAATTTTTGCCGTTTTTTTTTTTTTTTTGCCCGGAATTTCCACCCTAAATAAAATCATTCCATCAATGATTTTTTCATTATCCGTGTTGACCGGCTTTGCTCGATATCTCCTGTTCTGTCTGGAGTCGCTCGGATCGATCAATTGCGCCGAGATTTAAATGCACAACCCCCGCATTCTCGAGAGTGGAGGACCCACCGGCGCGGGGCACACCAAACAAACAGACATTGACATTGACACCGAAAACTCGAGCTCAAACCGACCAATATTTTCAGACTGTGTGTGGGCAATTGGATTGTTTCTTATGACACGTGATTGAGGTATGAGTTTGGATATTGGAAGTTTTCCTTTTCAACGGACTCGGAAGTAATCCCGGAGAAAAGTTAATCCGCATGTCTATGCGCATAACAATTCGGACGCACGTCATTCTTCTGTGGAAGTCTTTGGGCTAATATTCCGGCATCCTGCTCAACGGCATTAGGTGGCATCTGAGACCGAGACTGAGACCTATGACGAGATTTCACGGTTTCGTTCGGCCACAGTTGCTTTGACACCCCCACACCAACCACCCCCACATTTCAATCCAACAAATCCAGCAGTCAGCCACTTTTTTTTTTCGTCCCTGCTCAGGTACCAGAACCTATCATCCACCACTCTCATTTCACTTCACGTGATTTCTCTTTTGAATGATTTCCTTTTAAATGATTTCCTTTTAAATGATTTCCTTTTAAATGATTCCCTCTGGAACGTGATTCAGTCATTATGCAGGTATACTCATCCTGACTCCAAATTAGCCAATGATCTCTTGATCTCATCTAATGCATTCTCATCCTCGAAATGTCTCTGGAAAGTGTTGCCATATTGTTTTGTACCATGACCAGCCAAGCTACTGCCCAATCAACACCAGCTTCCCGATGAATCATCTTGCATGAGTATCGAGTTTGGCCAATTACTATTTTTCATGGAATGATCAATTATAGTAATACCCTGAATACCAAAATGAAAGTGTATTCTTGACCTGCTCAATAATGGGTCATAAAAAGGAATCGTATAGGTATGTTGCAAAAGCTCATCAATATGAAGTGTGTTGAAAAATGAGTGCTAAGGATTGCAAAGGAGTATCAAAGGAGTATCAACTGAGTTTCAAGTAAGCTTTATATGAGTCTCAAATGAGTCTCAAATGAGCTTCAAATGAGCTTCAAAGAAATATCGAACTAGACAATCAAATGGGTTTTTGCTGAGCATCACTTGATATTAATTTCAGCAAACAAGTATCAAAGTGAATCAATTGAGTTTCAAACATGTTTCGAACAAGTATCAAAGGAATGCCAAAAGAAAGATCAAACGGGTTTCAAGAGAGCTGCAAAAGAATATCACTTGAGTATCAAAGGAGTACCAAAGGAGTATTAAATATGTTTCATATGAGCTTTAGTTCAGCTCCAATACCAAACGAGTATTAAACGAATTCAAAAATGTATCAAAATGTATCAAGGAAGTACCAGGAAGTATCAAATAGGCTTCAATTGAGCTTCAAATGAGTATTAATTGAGCTCCAAAAGAGTATCAAAGGAGTACCACATAAGTTTCATGAGTAATAAGTATCAAGGGAGTATCAAGGAAGTCTCAAAGTTGACTTGAAACATGGTTGTAATTGTAGGCATAATTAATTGGATATCAAATGAGTTTCAAATGAGTTTCAAATAAGTTCCAGAAGAGCTTCAAATAAGTTTCATATGTGTATCATTCGTGTATCAAAGGAGTTTCATGTTTCTCTTCAAATGAGTTTGGTAGAAGTTTCATATGTGTTTCAAAATTGGCCTGTAGTATGACTGTGGTAAACCTTTGATTCAATTAACAGGATATCAAGTGAGTTGCAAGTTTAGGTGTGAGTAAAATAAATGGGTGCTGCCAATTTGGGTGCGCGAAGGCGCTATATATATATATATATATATATACATACCCAGATATCAGAATTGCAGCCATGCACAAACCCCGCTTTTGGGAATATATAAAGAGCACTTCCCCCCTACTCATTTCCCCCCTAATTTTTTACACATCTCTTTTGCCTCAATCTGTCACTCATTACTCATTTACACCAGTCTACTTATTTCACTCTTAACGCCACTATCATATATCAGTCTTTACTAACTCTTTACTCATTTACACCAGTCTAATTACATACATTGATAATTGGGATTACACAATGAGTTTTGGATTTGGTCTACAATGAGTGTTGGAAATGGTCTACATTGAGTGTTGGAAATGGTCTACATTGAGTGTTGGAAATTGTCTACTTTGAATATTGAAAAAGGTCTACAATGAGTGTTAACAATGCTCTACAACAATCACTATTGAATACAATGATATTAGACATTGACACATGTCCCGGTGGACTAACTATATTTACAACATATAGACAAATCTGGAGATGTTGTACAAGATTAGTGATATGTGCTATTGGTATATGGTTTTGGTTCGGAAAGGTGGAGGTGACGGGAATAAGGATTTCAATTTTACAGCAAAAAAGTGGGTTCCCCAAACTAATATTTCTGACTACTATTCCAAATACTATTCCAAATACTATTCCAAATACTATTTCAAGAACTGTTGCAAATATCCAAGAATTACTTATATGAAGTACCTACTGAACTGCAGAACAAAAAAAATGTCATATTGTGCTATGCTAAGTTAAAGCTATGCTGCAATATAACAACCTGCATATGGGAAAAAGATTCTGGTTCTTATGCGACCTCCATTCTTTTTTTTATTAAAAGGTGCCACAATGGGTAATCTTGATATTTTAGAAACAGAAACTCCAAGCTCTCCTTCCGACCAAAACAACCTAGTTATGCGTCCTGAATCTGCCAACTCTGATACTCCTGCAAGCGACCCTGAGGTATCCAATCAATTTGCAAAGGATTCAGATGGTTTTTCAGCAGAACAGTTTCTGACCAGTGACTCAGAATCACTGTCCAACGAATCAGAAGAACCTGAAATCACCAATACTATTGAAACTGAAGATACTAGCAAACATGAATCCGAGCATAATGACAAAGAAGGGATGCCCAGCTCCCCCAATATTGACACGTCTACTTCCAAAAAAGATGTTCTGGCCCAACAAGAAGAAGCCTCTTTTAATATCGAGGAATCCGATTTGCCACTCAACTTTGCTACCTCTCCCAGAAATGACCACTCCCCCGATACGGAAGAAAGCGATATAGATGATTATGACCCCGCAGAAGCTTTATCAGAGAGTGTAAATGGCGAGAGTGTAAAGGAGCATAGCAAAAGTGAAACGACTTCTCCAATAGAGGAAACCAAAGGGGACATCAAAGGGGACATTAAAGGAGACGCCAAAGATGATTCGAAAGAAGTCCCTGAATCTAATACACACAATAACTCACTGGATGCTTCAGATGATGATGATGATGATGACTATGACCCCGAATCCAATGTCATCACAGGAACTCCAGATATCCCGAAAGTTGCAGGTCTTCCCCCCAAACCAAACCACTTGACCTTGCCAAATCCTACGCCCGAGGTGAAGCCTGACCTTCGACAAGCGTATGAAGCTGTGATGAATAGTGAAATTGTGCAGCTGAAGGAGTTTGGTGAGTTATCCAAAGAACAACAGATGACGGTGATCGAGAAGCTTTTATTGGAGAAAAATATAGCTCTACCCAGCGAACCACCCACTCAATCCAACAGCCCCAAAATGTCCCGGCATCCTACTCTTGACCAAGAGGTGACGGAACAAGAGGAAAACGATTACAAGGAGTATACCGAAGGCCGTGATGCAGAGGGACCCGCCGAGGGTTTCCCTGACCATCTGCGTCTCTATGTGGGGAACTTACCGTCTAATAATATCACGGAGTTTGATCTTTTCCGCATCTTTAACAAGTATGGACAAGTGGCAGGCATCACCATGAAAATAGGTTTTGGTTTTGTTCAGTTTTACAAAGCTGAAGCGTGTGAGGAGGCCATCACCAAGGAAAACGGAGCAGTTCTTTGTGGTCGGGTGTTGAGGCTAGATGCTTCACGTCTGAGACGAGATCTTGCACCTCCAACCAAGGCCAGAGGCCGGGAAAGAAGTGCAGAGGATGCTGATAGGAGAAGTGAAGATGAAAGCCCCAACAAAAAGAGAAGAAGAACAACAGACATAAAAATTTTCACGATTGAAGAAACAGATGAAGACTTTTTGAGTGAAATAGAAGAAGCCTTCTTACAAAAAAGTATCACATTCGAAGTGGTTCTGGTGGATACTTCCAATTTGGCCGATACGCTTCAAGATGCAGCATATCTGGGTGTGCTTGGAGCATGTGTGATTAAGAACAATAAGGCAGATCTCCAGACATTCGAGGAGACGGAAGAAGGAATCAAGTTTGACGAGTATGAGGACGTGGAGCTCTCTGCCATGTGTAACATGATTCTCAGTGCCAAGAAGCAAGGGAACGTGGAGGAAGAACGAGAAAAGAACCGGAGTCCACGAGGTGAGTTTTCCAGCACCAGAGAAGAAAACTACCGGAGTCCAAGGAATGATTTTTCTCGTCCCAGAGATCCCAGAGATTCCAGAGGAGATTTTTCATACAATGGAAGAGATGATCCCAAGAGACAGAGAGGATACAATGGAAGGAGGAACTACCGGAACCGGTACGACGATACAAATTCATACAACCAGTCATACAACCGGCCCTACAACCAGTCCAATCAGGCATACAGCCAACCATACAATCAGTCATATCAAAACCGGACCTCATATAACCAAGGTACAAACTCTTATTCTTATGGCCAAGGGTACCAGAACTACAACCAGAATCAAAGTCAGGGATACCAGAATCGAAGTCAGGGATACCAGAATCAAGGTCAAGGATACCAGAATCAAGGTCAGGGGTACCAGAATCAAGGTCAGGGATACCAGAATCCAAATCAAGGATACCAGAATTCAAATCAAGGATACCAGAATCCAAATCAAGGATACCAGAATCCAAATCAAGGATACCAGAACTATGCAAATGCAGGCTACAACCAGTTTAACCCTAATCTAAATGCAGCTGCACAGACGCTACAGAACATGGATCCAAATACAAAGCAGAGTATCATTGCACTCTTGCAGAATCAAAACGCCCCAGTGACTATGGGACAACAGCCACAATATGCAGCCTCAGGTCCAGCAGGTCCACCAGGTCCAGCAGGTCCACCAGGCCCAGTAGGTCTAGCAGGCCCAGCAGGTCTAACAGGCCCTGCAGGCCCAGCAGCAGCAACAATACCGGCAGCAGCACCGGTACCGTACACAGAGAATACGGGGACTCAAGCATCCAGCCAGGTGAACCATCTTCTATCGCAGCTCCAAGATCCACGAGCACCATACCTGTACCAAGCCAATTACCAGTGAATCAGGAGTTCAAGTTTCTGGATAATACGTGTGTTTTGATAATGCCTAGTATTGGACAATGACTGTTCAATGGACTGTCTAAAGCTTATATTCAAAGCGAAGCATAGACATTCAAAATCCACATCAATTCTATCTCTATCAATTCTATCTCTATCATAAAAGGTGTCACTGGAAGAACCTACACCTACTAACACTAACATATCTACAAAGACCAATCCATGGGTACACCAACACAATCAAACCAACCAACACATACAGAAGAATCCATGGATATTCCAACACAGACCAACCATCAAAGCCACCAACGCCACCAACGCCATTTGTTATATTACCAAGGCTACTCTGTACTAACTCTACTACTACAGTACTACTATTCCTAATTATTACTGACTACTACTACAGTACTACTACTATCCTAATTATTACTGACTACTACTACCACTACTATTCCTAATCATTACTGATTACTACTACCAGTCTACCAGTACTAACCGTTAACTTAAAGCTGAACTATAATAACGATACTCTATAATACTTGTGTACTACACTAAACTAAACTAAACTAGACTAAACTAAACTAAACTAAACTAATAATGAAAGGGCTAAGTCTAACAAGTATATTATCATTGACTGTATACTACTCTGGATACTCTACAATACCAATTAGAACAACTAGACCAAGTAGACCACGATCCTAAATACACTATACTGTACCAACTTTATTTACTCCACTGACTATGGTAAGTCTCCCCAGTAGTCAGTGATAGTAGTCAGTGATAGTAGTCAGTGATAGTAGTCAGTGATAGTAGTCAGTGATAGTAGTAGTAGTAGTAGTCAGTGATAGTAGTAGTAGTAGTAGTCAGTAGTAGTCAGTGATAGTAGTAGTAGTAGTAGTAGTAGTCAGTAGTAGTCAGTAGTAGTCAGTAGTAGTAGTCAGTGATAGTCAGTAGTAGTCAGTAGTAGTCAGTAGTAGTAGTAGTAGTAGTAGTCAGTGATAGTAGTAGTAGTCAGTGATAGTAGTCAGTAGTAAATAATGAGTGAGTGAGTGAGTAGTATATAATGAGTGAGTAGTATATTACTGTAAGCACCATTTCAGTCAAAAATATCACTCCAACAAAAAGTAAATCACTGGATATAAAAAAAGTGTTGAGACTGAAAGTGGTTGAATGGACGTGACCAATGGATGTACTGGTTTACCCCAAAATACTATCTTACAATGTGTATGGGGTGGGCAATTTAAGCGCATACACATACTACCTTATGCACTTAAAGGGTAGAGCCATATACTCTCACAAACCATAATCACTCGTGTCACTCAAATGAATACACTGTCCAAATTAAAAGTTAACCTTCTTTTAAGAAACATTCAATCAATGACTAAAAATGGTATAATGGTATAATGGTATAATGGTAAAATGGTAAAATGGTAAAATGGTAAAAGCTGTAGTCAGTAGTGAGTAGTCAGTGGTCAGTAGTCGTAGTAGTAGTAGTAGTAGTAGTAGTCGTAGTAGTAGTAGTAGTAGTAGTAGTAGTAGTAGTAGTAGTCGTAGTAGTCAGTACAGTGTTATTCCAAACTATTCAAACCAATAATTCAATATGGTTCGTACCTATTCGCAGAGACTTTCAAATCAAATGGCATAAAGGTTCACACCAACGTTCATACATTGAAGAATTCAATACTTTGATAATATTAAGTCTGGACGATTGCCTCACATGTACACCAACATTTAGACACCAACATTTAGGAGTCTTGCAGTACCAATCAATGATCAAACCGGGACGGAATATGAACTGGTTTCCTTGTGTTTCCTTGTTTGGGAGGTTATGTCTATTGGTTTGTTTAATTTTGTCAGTGTGGTTTGAATGATTTTGAAAAACTCTGCATACTAAACCATAACTATACTACAGTGTTTTTCAAAACTATTCAAACCACACTAGCAAATTAAACAAGCCAATAATCCAGAAAGCATATAAGACAATCCTTCAGATTTAAGATTTCAGAGTATTGAGTTCTACTAAAGACATCCATGAAATATTACGCCATCTAGTTTTGAAAGCAAGGCCAAGGAGTACGGAACCTTTTGAGTTATTGGTTTGAATAGTTTTGAAAAGTAGTGTACACACCACTGAGACTAATTCGTAGTACGGTGGAATATAATAATAATACAAATTGTATAGAAATGGATAAGAAATAGCTGTGGATGGATATAGTGGATTATTACATGCTGATGAAGTGATTTAAATTGTAGATGATACTATTTGTAGTGGTGCCCCGGAACTGGACCGGAACTGGACCGGAACTGGGTTGGAACTGACCAGAAAACCCCCCAAAACTCTAGATTTAAACATAAAATACCATCCATTGTGATGTCCGGAATTCCAGCATTTTAACCATACTATTTTCAACTCCAAATTAATGAAAAAACTGTTGCTTTGCGTTGGTCTTTTTTAACCTGGGGTAGCCGGGTGCACGGGTCTTTTACCCTCGGTTCTCATCCTACACACCATAAACACCTACACCATAAACACCTACACCATCAACTACACCAATGATCTAATAATTTATGATTATAGCTTTGGTATTCTGCAAAAATATTATTACCGCTTTAGGTAATATCATTAGTAAGCTAATCAACTTCATCCACTGTAGAAAACTTAGGCTCTACCTTTTCCTGAACCTCACCCAGGAGCTGATCCTGAACCTCACCCAAATCCAGAACCTCACCCAGATCCTGTAGTTGATGATCTTCGTATTGATCCTTTAACTTCTCAAACTCTTCCTCGTTCTCCAAAACACCACTGATTCCAATGACATTACACTCATTAAATATCTCCAACACCTTTTCAGCCTCATCAACTTTCATGGTGGCAAAGATCTTATTGACTTCATCCAAAGACCCCGAACCAATGGCCTGGCGCATTTCCGGACTCAACTTCTCCATGAACACTATATATTCAGGAGTACCTTCCACGGGCGGATTAACTTCAAGCGTAGTACTTTCATCAAGGGCTTTAAGCTGAATCAATGCCTCCTCTTCATTGGATTCTTGTTCTTGCTGAATCACCTTACACCGGTTCTGGATATGTAAAGCCGTACTATCCACATCTTGGTTAAAGGCCTGGCTGGCAGGAGATGCCTTATCACTCAATTTGGAAAAGAATAACTTGGTGGCACGGATAATCTGGTCCTTGGAAGCCTTGGGTCCAGCCAATTGCGAGATGTACTGCAATAACAACGATTGGTAGATAACTTGTTTGGCCTGTTTTGGGTTTCCATCAAGCTGGAAGTCGAAAGCAGTCATGATCAACGAGTCTTTCTGATGTTCTGTACAGATGTAGTAATGTTTGATGAGGAACTCTGCCGACTTTTCCAATTGAGTATATGGGATATGAGAGAATTCTAGAGTTTCAGGAAGAACAGAGAGCAGGTCGAACATTTCCTGCTCACTGGGAGTCAGTTGAGAAGAGGTTTCATGGGATGTAGAACCTTTTTTAATTTCTCCTCCCAATTTCTCCTCCGATTTTTCTCCCAACGTTTCTCCTAATGTTTCTCCCGATTTCTCTTTCGTTTCCACACTCTTAGATTGTTCTCCCAATTTCTGTCCCAATTTCTCTCCTGACTTCTCTCCTGACTTCTCTCCTGACTTCTGCACACTCTTTGATGTTTCCCCCTTCTTCAACTCTATCTCCCTTGGTTCATCTTTATCCACATTCAAAAAAGACCGGTCAAATCCAGTATGGTAGTCATCACTACTGATCAAAAGAGATTTCTGATACAACAAGTCATCAAGTTTAAGTGCTTGTTTCAGCAATAAGTCATCGATCTTCTTGCGGTGTTCAGTCAAGTAACCCACCAATTTCTCAGCATCATCTTTGGCATCTTCATGGTCCTCCTTGATCTGAGTAAAGAGATCTTCAATCATCTCGTTATATGGCGGAGTATTCTCAACCTCTTCACGATCAAAGGTAATATCCTTTAAACCTTTGCGCATGGACGAGTTTGGATCATGCTTCATTTTTTCAAAATCAAATTTCTCCTGACCATCAAAATGCCCATTGACCACCGCCATGATTTTACTTGTATCAAGCATATCTTCTCTAGGTACTTTTTGGAGGATCAAGTCCACGCGCTTGTTCAATTGCGCGTACATGGTTAATTGTAAAAGAATGGATTTGATCTCAATGTTGCGCTGATGTCTTTTCTCATGAATATCTCTTTGTTTCCATTTGATGAATGACTTTTTGTCTACATTGGGATGGACTTCGATATCCGAATCGTCGGAGAGTTCGATTTTGTCCCACTTCGAGTAATCAATAGGCATCGTTCTGGATTAGTATGTTAACTTATTGTGTGGGAAGTGGTTTTAATGTGGGTGTGGAAAGTAGTTTTAATGTGGGTGTTGATGTGGGTGTTGATGTGGTTTGTGTGGGTGTGGGTGTTCTCTGCTGGTTCTTGTACGCACTAATATACGTGTGTACAGGTGACCGTGGAAAGTCATGGAACTTGCTACGCGTACTCACCAATTGCCCTAGTGCCCTAGTCCTCTATTCCGCTAGTCGCACACTATAAACCATGAAACCATGAAACATAGAAAAAGGGAAGAAAAAAGATTGCAGCACCACAATTTCACACATGGTCTCCCACTGCATTACTCACTGTGGCCCTAAGTGGCTTAACTAACGTTGATCGGACGGGAAACAGTGGTTTCCACTTGGTATGGCCGCAACCGAAGGTCTTTTTTTTGGCTTTACCCAATGATCGTTTACTAAGTGTTTTTGACACATGAAGATATTTCGAATTATAAGCAAAATTGATTGGATCAAACCTATGCAACACTTGAAAAGAATCTCGACATTATCATAGATATGTATGTGAATAGTAGCCGAAATTCACTTCGGGTCACGTGACTTGGTTAGTTGGTTAGTTGGTTAGTTGGTTAGTTGGCTACTTGGCTACTTGGCTACTTGGCTACTTGGCTACAATTACAATTGCATATCAAAAAAGCAAAAAACAAACCAAACCAATATCCAAGCATTTAGCCACGTGATTTGAATAGTTTTGAAAAGCACTGTATCACCCGGGGTCTTCTTACCTTATTGAGTTTACTTTGAAAGACGGTCAAGTCGACTATACGTATAGGTACAATTGCCAACGGACACCTTGAAGCCTTTAAAACGATACTTAGCCCATGGTCCTGATATGCCTGGGACTACTGATATGCCTGGGACTACTGATATGCCTGGGGAAGAAAACTGGCACCTTGTCTGTCTCCAGGTTCGTCGCCTGCTCCCACAGACGATACCCAAGGCAAGAGCACGGTGAATACAGGGCCCAATGAGCTCTCCACTGTAGGACTCACGGTCAACAAATCTTGTGATGGACTATACAACGAGTTTTTAATTAGACTCTCCAAGTTCTATCCGTACCTCTGATCTATGACATTTCCTCCTGGTACCTCATACAATGATGGAATGGATTATTCAGAGGGATCATTCATTAATTTCTCACTTTCCTATTTTGGTTCTTACCTCAAGTGCTACTCTATTAACCCATTCTCACTACACTTATACCACTACAGACCTACACCAGACAGACATCAACTTGAAACTACTCTAATCTTCAGTACTGTATCTACTTTACTATCATAATAACATAATAACATAATAACATAATAACATAATAACATAATAACATAATAACATAATAACATAATAACATAATAACATAATAACATAATAACATAATAACATAATAACATAATAACATAATAACATAATAACATAATAACATAATAACATAATAACATAATAACATAATAACATAATAACATAATAACATAATAACATAATAACATAATAACATAATAACATAATAACATAATAACATAATAACATAATACTATAGTAACATAATAACATAATAACATAATAACATAATACTATAGTAACATAATACTATAGTAACATAATACTATAGTAACATAATACTATAGTGCAAGTCCAGTACAAATCGTTTAGTTGTAGTAGTAGTAATATCTCGATGACAATGATTAGTCATGTGTGAGAGACTTCGAGATTAGAGAAATGGAATTGGCGTGGCGCGATGTTTGATTCGTCAATGATTGATCTATTGAAGATTGATTGATTTCAAGCTCTAGAAGCTCAATTGAGTGAAGTTGGAGATGTACTGAAGTGTTATAAAGATTGTCATTCGTCTGGGAGAGACTCTAGAAGGAAGATATTAACTAACAAAAACATAACATATTATAGTTTATAGTGTAGTGATATTGTGTGATATTTTAGTGTAGTCATATTATAGTGTGATACTATAGTGTAGCGATAATAATGTGATACTATAGAGTGGTGATACTATAGGAAATATACTCACAACCTGTGATAGAAGGAGTGTGCTTAAGGATTGTCCTAGCTGTTGAGTGAAGCAAAGGTTTCCTCTAACACTCCATTCCAGAATCCTGTCGTAGCACGTATTCTGTCTTATTGTTAAATTTACTTCCCATAGTCCAAGATTAGATTGAGATATGTGGTTATAGAAATAGGTATAAAACAGAAAAGTAAGGGATAGTAAAACTAAGGGATAGTAACAGTAAGGAAGAGTTATACGCACCATATTCTCACCCATAGAGGTGCTATTACTTAGACAACTATAGAATCGGACATATTCCAAAGTCATGAAAATAGATAGAATTAGAACCAGGTGCATTCAAAGATAATCTTGGGTATAGTGTAGTAGTATAGTGTAGTAGTCTAGTGTAGTAGTATAAGTGTAGTAGTCTAGTGTAGTAGTCTAGTGTAGTAGTCTAGTGTAGTAGTCTAGTGTAGTAGTCTAGTGTAGTAGTCTAGTGTAGTAGTATAGTGTAATACTCTAGTGTAGTAGTCTAGTGTAGTAGTCTAGTATGTAGCAGATTTTTTTTGTAAGGTTCTAGAATATTGAAGTTCAATAAATGTTGGCGTTTGAAACATTATGTACTTGATTTTGAATGACTCGTAATTCTAGTCTCATGAGACATTCGTCAAAAAAGGACTTACTAAGTCTGAACTTACTCAAGTCTAAACTCAAGTCTAAACTTACTGAGTCTGATGATAGAAGCAAGTCATAAGATGTGTGGGGTGATGAATACATAATTAGGCTTATTGTGTTAGATTCGTTTTAGACTCCGGTTACATCAGGTACTCTAGTTACTATGTTCAATCAGAGCCATGGTCATGAAAAGAGTTTTAGGAATAAATACACCATACTTATACACTGAGTTTGAGGCGGAGTCATACCATAAACATAGCTATAGGTGTCATAGACTATCCCTAACATCATAATATTATCATAATATTATCATACTATAATATGACCTGTTATGTTCTTTCAATACATTTATGCCTAGCTTCTTATATTCGTTGATGGTTTCTCAAGAGAGGAATCGGAGTGGTTTATATAACTTTGAGAGAAACGTGGGTTTGAAAAGCTCTCCACCAGAACAATTAGAAGAATTACTCTGGAATCCTCGAAAGAGGCCTCTGACTCACGACCGTATATGGCTTGTGTAGCAGACACTAAGAGAATCGGACATCGTAGGCTCCATAATGCATCAGTAGGTATTGTTCAACCTATTGTGGATCTAACATTTAAGGTATAGTGGCTTTGATAATATGTTTGTTAGCCTAATGAACAATTGATTTAGTTTTGACCCATACTTAGACTCAACAGTGAGATACTCAACAGTGAGATTAGATTGGGTGCTAAAAAAATGCTGCGAAAATATATGGGGGGATACGCGGCCTTAAGTACCCCCAGAGGGGATGCGCATGTTTCACCTTGGTTTCAGGAAATCCCTCAAAGGTTACCCGACGCCGCTACTTGAATATATATAAGATCAGCCAGTTCCCCCGCTGAACGTCCCACTAAACGTCTCGCTAAACGCCTCGCTAAACTCATCCATAAGGTCATTTTCTGTGGCGTGTTACGGCATTGAAATATACGTCTGATATACAAGTTTGTTTAAAAAGAACTCCAGAATCGTGCTAAAGCCCGTTAATGCAATATCTACTCTGCAGTGCTCCAGGTTTAGGGGATTTGAGACCCATTTTTACCTAACTTCCTATATTTGTTGATGGTTCCTCAAGAGAGGAACCGGAGTGGCTTACATAACTTTGAGAGAAACGTGTTACCGAACAAATCTGCACCAGAACAATGGGAAGGATTGTTCTTGAAAATCGAAAGGGGCCATCAAAGTACTATTTACAATGTTGGCATCTTCATTGCAACAATGTTCGGGCTGAGAGGGTTCATAATACCTTCATACGTAGGGCCCTGCCTATGGTGACTCTAACAGTAGTAGTATAGTAGTATAGTATAGTAGTATAGTATAGTAGTATAGTAGTATAGTATAGTAGTATAGTATAGTAGTATAGTAGTATAGTAGTATAGTATAGTAGTATAGTAGTATAGTATAGTAGTATAGTAGTATAGTATAGTAGTATAGTAGAATAGTAGAATAGTAGAATAGTAGAATAGTAGAATAGTAGATAGTTCTATTCTCTTAATATTTATGCCTAAGTCTTATATTCGTTGTGGTTCATCAATGAGGGTTCTGAGAGGTTCTTTTAAAATTTTAAAGAGAGAAAGTGACACTGCAAACCCCTCCACCAGAACAATGGTAAGGATTATTCTGGACCTATGGTGGATCTAACAGTTCCCATAATTTTGTTTTATTATTGAAGGTATAGTATAAACGATTATATATTTGACAAATAGCTTGGAGGCATTACGTCCAGGTCTGAATACTCATGAATATACATCTCCTAATGGTTCCAGATATGGTTCCATTACTACTTTTAGTAACATCTGGATCCCACGATCTTTCATAGTATAGGTATAACTAGTGGACATAAAGAGTTTATGTATAATAGAAGCTCTATAGAAATAGAAAATCCTTTTGAAAGATTATTATTGAATCTTATATAGAAGTTATTGGTAATAATAATTCTTTTGGTTTCAGACCTAAAATTATTAATTCATTAATTGAAGTAGGAGTTTTAAAAAGAAGAAAAAATGACCACTACAAGACTAGCACTACAAGACAGTACTATAAGACTAGCACTATAAGACTAGCACTACAAGACTAGCACTATAAGACAGTACTATAAGACTGAGTACTAAAGACTGAGCATAACAAATATAGTATGAGTATAGTATGAATATAGTAGTAAAGTAATCTTATAGAGGTGTTATGTTCTTTAACACATTTATACCTAAGTCTGATACAGCGTTATGTATTCGAAACGATTCAGACCTACACGATAAACCGATTCAGACCACACTAGCAAAATTCAACAAACTAATAATTCACAAAGTTTCGTACCCCTTAGCACATCCTTTCAAACCAAATAGCGCAAATAGCGTAATGCTTCACACCAACTTTCATTGGATTTCAATATTCTGAAATCTTAAATCTAAAGGATTGCCTAATAAATCATCTCTCTGTCTCGTAGGCCTGAATCGTTTTATCACACTGGTCTGAATCGTTTCAAAAAACACTGTATTGCCGCACTGGTTTGAAAGGGGGTATTCAATATTGAGAATCAGTCCAGGTCCTCAATAGACATCAGTACCACTACACTAATTAATATTGGTGGGTCTGGTATGAGGAGACATCTTAGTATTTCCTCCCTCAGTTGATATATATTTATTTTGGTGGTGTTAAAGAATAGCGGAAGCTTGTCCTTTTATAGGAGTTTTAAAACGAAGAAAAAATGAACACTACAAGACTAGCACTATAAGACTGAGTAGTATAAGACAGAGTAGTATAAGACAGAGTAGTATAAGACAGAGTAGTATAAGACAGAGTAGTATAAGACAGCACTATAAGACTGATAACTATAAGACAGAGTAGTATAAGACTGAGCACTATAACACTACTATGGTGAATGTAATACTTTAAACCTTTACTGTTTATACTATACACTATGGTCTATAGTCTATAGTCTATAGTCTATACTCGATGACACTTCACTTTATAATCTTCACTATATACTCAGTGGCTCTTTACTCAATAATCTTTACTATATACTCAATGACTCTTTACTCAATACTCTATACCCAACGTTTCATTGTTTATTTCAATATACTCTGTCACTATAGTACTAGGTGACAGATTACTAGAGGAATGATTACGAGGACAGAGTACTAACGAAATCAATAATGCAGCAATTAGTTAACGAAATCAATAATGCAGCAATTAGTTAACGAAATCAGGAATAGAAAAATTACTAATGGAGGAACCAGTAATAAACAGTAGTATGGTTGCATTGAGAGGACTAAAGAGTATAGAAATGTAGTGAGAAAGTATAAGATAGTGAAATGGAGTATTAACAACAATCAGTATTAAAGAGTTTGGTATGATCCATATTCAATTCATACCTAATTAGTAATTATATCCGGTGGGTCTTCCGAAAGAAGCATTGACCGGGGCCGGAATTACATAGTCTGCAGGAGACCACACCGTAGTAAAGACGAACTCACTCGGAGATTACCTCGGAGATAAACTGAGCATGTGAGCTTAATCCTTATATCTCTATATGGATATAATGCTGTCTATACAATTTCTAACACTGACTACTATAAAACAGACTACTAAAGACTGAGTAGTAAACAAATACGTCACAATCTCTCCATTGTGAAGTCTCCGTATAGCTTCAGCCAAAGTCCCACTAATATCCATCAACTCCAACTTATCACAAACCTCCAACTTCTTCTCCAAATGAATGGAGTTGGTGCACACGATTTTATCCAAACGAGAACAGTTCAACTTGTCTATGGCATTGGAGGAAAAGATTCCATGAGTCACAATGGCCACCACACGTTCAGCACCATTATTGGAAAGCAACACTTCTGCTTCCTTACACAACGTGCCATATGTACTGCTGCCTTCTACAACGTGTCATATGTATCGTCAATATCATCGATCAAAATACAGGTTTTCTTGTCCACATCTCCAACTAGCACCATTTTAGATACTTCATTGGCTTTCTGAAGCTCCTTATGGATAAGAACAAAATGCACATCCAACTTATCGGCAATAGAAGCCACTCTCTTGGCACCTCCTGCATCTGGAGACACAATAGATAAGTTTGCATGACCATGATTCTCCTGGATATACCTTAAACAAGACGGTTCGGCATCTAAGTTATCCACGGGCACCCGGAAAAACCCTTGGATCTGGGATGTATATAAATCCATGGTAATCATATGATTACATCCAAGACTGAGCACTATAAGACTGAGTACTATAAGATTGAGTACTATAAACTGAGTACTATAAGATTGAGTACTAAAGACTGAGTACTATAAGATTGAGTATTATAAGATTGAGTATTATAAGATTGAGTACTACAAGATTGAGTACTAAAGACTGAGTACTAAAGACTGAGCACTATAAAACTGACTCATAGTCAAGTCTTCAAGATATCATAATTGTCTTTCAATATGAGACCGGTTTCTCGAGATTCAAATCCCTAGAGCAAAAACCTTAGACTCCAACATCACTCTTTCACTTCTTACACTATCCATTCCCAATGATAGAAACACTTTTTGAGAAGCAAATTTTTTTATTGATTACTTTGGTGCCAAACACTTATTAAGAATATTTTATTATGGTCTATTTAAGCCTTTTGGTCAATCCTGTTCTACTCTGGTCACTATTCACTGGTCACTGATCTTAGGTTTCAAATTTCCAATTGTCAGGTATCCAGAGATTTCCAGATCTTAAGCTTTCGAATTTTTTTTCAAGCTAGAAATCTTTGACCAGTTTCTATTTTCCAGATTTTAAGCTTTCCAACTTGACAGCTAGAAACCTTAAGCTGTCAACCTTAAGCCAGTCCATTAGGTCTCAAACCAACAAAAAATGCGTAACCATAACCAGTGGTTTCAAAAGTAATGGTGGTACCCTTGGAAAAGTAAAGCACATCTCCTGGAGAAACCAGAACCTTCTTTCCTGTCTCATCGGAAATCCAGTAGTCTCCTTCAACTTCCAAAATAATCTTCATCTCATCATAATCGTAGTGGTACACCAAAGGCTCACCTTTCTCCTGCTTGTAGAAGCCTGCAGACATCTGCTGCTCCTTTGGGGCATCGGAGGTGAAAATGTCACCCAAAAACGAGTTGTTACCAGGGGAAGGGATTTGAGGAGGCTTGACTTCTTTTCCTTCGGCGGCTGGCTTGTATAACATAGGCATTTTGTATGAGTAGGTTAGAAGTTAATAAGGTGGAGATTAATCAGGTGGAGATTAATAAAGTGGAGTAAAGAAAAAGAGGAAACAAGAAAAGTGTTGAGTGATGGTGATGAATTTAAATCTAACTACGGATATGCTGCTGTTATATATATGTATAGATATGTACTACGGATTGGGGACGGGGATGGAGGGGTTTTGGTGCACGGGACCCCCGTTGATAGTAGGCGCATTGTTATCGCTCTTAGCTTACCTGCTTTAGGCCAAAAGATACCGGTGCGCCAGTGTGCCGCGTGCTTATGCCAAGATAGGTGCGGGTCTGAGTGCGGGTCTGAGTGCTGGTTCGCATGGCATATCTGCTTTTGGTGCGTGGGTCCTCACCACACACACACACACACACACACACACGATAAGCGGTAAATCTATACCGGTTCAAACTATAGTATTTTATGTTCCACCAGTATTATTAATACCATCAGCATATTCTTTACTAAAAAAAAGGTAGTATATGAGTATAGTTTATTCCCTTTAAAATATAAATTGAGGGTGAGGGAGGGGGCAAAAAGAAAAGCCCGACGCGGGGGTCGAACCCGCAACCTTGAGATTAAAAGTCTCACGCTCTAGCCATTGAGCTAGCCAGGCATTTGCGTAAAAAAAGATTTCCTCGATTGTCTCCAGAATGTATTAGATAGTATACATGGATTTGATGATTTACAGTAGTTTCATACATGTTCTGTGTACTTTAACACTTGAATAAAGTTTTTAATTGCTTGGTTGGTGCCGAAAACCTAATAAAGTCATGTTTTTAAAGAGAATTCCATCTATATTTCTCCAAATATGTATACACCTATTGTTATGTTCTTTCAATACATTTATGCCTAACTTGTTATATTCGTTGATGACTCCTCAAGTGAGGAATCTGAGATAATTTTCTAGTGTTTTTAAGAGTAGAGATTGCTGCAGAACAGCACCTAAGTGATTATTAATAAATTCACCTCAGGTCATCCTAGTACTTCGTACATGAAACCTGAGTAAAAGCTTGAGTAACAGGCTGAGTAACAGTGGCCATTGCCCCAGGTAGAGAGGCTTTAAATATCTCCATAGGTAGATCCAATCTATGGTGGGTCTGACACTACCTATTAATACATTTTGAGCTAACGATGATGTAGGATCCAACGATGGTGTAGGATCCAACGATGGTGTTGGGTTCTAGAATAAGAAAAAAAAGACCCTATTAAAGCTAACACCAACAGTGATACAGTCTGTTAGATTCTTGTTAGACTCCAATTACGTCAGGTACTTTAGTTACTATGTTCATTCGTCGATGATTCCTTAAGCGAGGAATCGGAGTTGCCTTTTTAGTGTTTTCAAGAATAGACATCGCTGCGGAAACAACTCCTTCGCGATCATTGTTTTAATCACCTCAGCTCATTATGCTACTCCGTACAATTCTGATACGCCGTACAATTCTACTACTCCATACAATTGGACGGAGTAGAAGTCTGAATAGAAAACTAAAAAACAATAGCCATTGTATCAGACAGAGAGGTTACATAATATCTCAATAGCTAGGGTACTACCTATGGTAGATCTAACACAGTGTGTCTTTTTGAATAATATTCAAACCAGTGCAGCAATACGTTTCAAATCAGATTAGCCAAATTAAGCCGACCAATAATTAAAAAAGTTCTAATTGGAAAAAAACAACACAAAAAGTGTTAAGGACCCAGGATTTGAAATAAACTGTTAATTTCAACTTGAATTTTAGTATATACAATATACAGGGATACGTAAGTTGTGCCTTACTAGACCAATTTCTCTAGCTCTGGGCCACTG